>VWZL01004638.1:1767816-1844786 GCA_013396915.1 Stercorarius parasiticus
TCTTTCAACCAGTTATCTATCCACCCCACTGTCCATTCATCTAACCCACTCTTCCTAAGCCTCCCTATGAGGATGCTGTGGGAGACCATGTCGAACGCCTTGCTTAAGTCAAGGTAGACAACATACACTGCCCTCCCCTCATCTATCCACCCAGTCATGCCATCATAGAAGGCTATCAGATTAATCAGACCTGATTTCCCCTTGGTGAATCCATGTTGAGTACTTCTGATAGCTTGCTTATCCTCCACATGCTTTGAGATGACCTCCAGAATGAGCTGTTCCATCATCTTTCTAGGAATGGAGGTGAGGCTGACCAGCCTGTAGTTTCCTGGGTCTTCCTCTTGCCCTTTTTGAAGACTGGAGCGACATCCTCCAGCCCTCAGGCGCCTCACCTGTTCTCCAGGACCTTTCAAAGGATGCAGGACATGAGTTTTTCAGAACCCAAATCCTTCTCGCCCTGCTATTTCTGTTTCAACCTCATATGAGGAGAATAGCTAACAGGGGTGGGGGGACCACAGACTACATGCAAGACAGTGCTATTCCATTAACCCTGGTAATCTTGAGTATGCTTTATTAAAGGGATTTATTCAGTCTATGTGCTGTCAACAACCTATGAAAAGTTAAGGTATCACCAGCAAGCTCTTCCCAGAACGTGATGGGCTCCCTGTTCATATAGGTAGGAGGGAAAAGAGAATCTGAGGCAAGACCTGTAATCTCTTTTTAAATATTTCTATGGAATTGAAGTCTCAGACAAAATAAATTTAAAAACTGCACTAAATTTTATCAAGAGCATGCTATGGATAAGAAGTTTCTCTCGTAATCTAAACATTAATTTGAAAATGCAGATCACTCCCAAAAAGAATATCATCCCCTTCCCCCGCTCCTTCTTCCTTCTTGGTTTCTCCTTTTAGGAAAATCCCTTACAGCATATTTTTAATCATCGCATCAGTTCTGTAACATAATTTAAGGTCTGAAGTTATCCATTACAGAGTTAACAGTAGCAGATACCTCAAGTTGGTAGATTGAACATTTTAAGCCTGAAAAACTTCCCTAGTGATGATGCTCCTAGACCATCAATCCCATCTCTTAGAAATAGAGAAGTTGTTAGTGTCAATTAGTTTATGAAGTAAACAAGACTGTGCGATTTAAGTTTTGTTTCTAAGCATTATTGTAGAAAAATAAATAAAAAGGATAAAGCTCCTAAAAATGTCCTGACCAGGAAAGCACAACAGATATGGAAAAGAGAATAAAGGGTTTATGTCTCAGAGCAGCTAACCAAACTTAGAAATAATATTTACATACAAGAGCAAAGAGAAAAAAAATCCACATATCTCAATAACAAATTCTGGAGTTTCAGCTACCCAGATAGTACAGGAAACTGAAGTCTGGCAATAATTTTCACTCATATTTTCTCCTATCAATGCAATGAACTTTCCTGCAAGAAAAGAAAACATGGAGTTCAAACCAAAGGGGTTTCATTTTGTCAGAACATCTAATATACTAAAAGTTCAGATTATCTTCTAGTATTTTGGCAGGTCCCCAGTTTCTAGCATGGATCCTCACACATTTTGTATCTGTCAGATGCGCAATCAGATGCTCAGACATGTATCACACTCCCTGTAACTACAACAGACACCAGCTATAAACATTAACTACAACAGACACCAGCTATAAACATATTTTAAAAGTTATGGATGTGCCTGACATAACTGGTGTGACCTTTCCTAATAGAGGAGCTGCTGTATAATCACTCTCAGGTGGGCAAGAAAATAAAACATCTTGAATCACTGATTTCAGTCACATCAGCAGGAATTTGAAAATGTGGACCAAATAACTAAACTGCTAGCTCCTAACCCTTCAGAGACTAAAGCTTAAATATTCCTGAGCTGGACAGAAACAGACAATTGGAAATTTATAGATGCAGACAACTGATTTCCTAGCAGTAAACCATAATGACCAAAGTAACTTGTAATGGATGAATAATTAGGTAGGGGTAGAAAAAAAGGCTGAATCCACAGGAATTGTGTATTCATGACTTGATAACTAGCTATATTTCTGCATATGTCATTTAAACAATTCTCTCAATCTGGGGCTACTAGAGGAGTGACTACCATGCACACATTGCGATAGTACAATTTTTAAAAGGCTAAGAGTGGTTCAAGAGAAACCTTTCTGTCTGACTTCATTGAAGCAGCTGTCTCCTCGGAAATACCTGAAATGAAGTGGCATTCATTTTCTAACCAGCTCTACACTATCAGAAATAAGATACCAATGGAGCAAGACAACAATATCATATACTTTCGCTCTGAACTGGAAACTGAAATGGAGAATATTAATTGTATGTTAGAGAAAATTATGCATATGCTGGCTTGTGCTACTGGCACTTTTGGAAGGCAATATTGCTTTCTAGGACTCAAAAAAAGGCAATATTAACTTAAATTAGTGAAAGGAAGACACTGTAAAAAACTAACCCAAGAAGCTTTTACCCCATTTACCTCTTTTAAAATAATAATTTTGTTCTAATATTTCCATTACCTTGACTTTCTGCAACCCCCTTTTTTCCCTGGCTTTCCTTTCAGATAAGTTGGGAGACCTGGATCCACATAGATGGGCTCTTTGCAGCACTCTAATGCTACAACCGGTAAGAAGAGAGCAGTGGATTAGACGTTCATATGACTGCAATGTAAATTTACCCACATTTTGAGCATGTGATTTATCATATAATCAGATGAAATAATGAGTATTAATGAAGAGGTTCATAACACGCCTCAAAGTCACATTCCTTGCACACATTAAAGTGATTCAGAGCTACTCTTCTCCAGTTCTTTTTCTCTTAGAGAGAAGGAAATAAATTTATTTTAAAACCTTGCTCTCATCTGCACCAACCCATATCACAACCCACTTTACATTTATTTCCCAAAAAATGGATACTTAATTTGTTTTCCATCTATGGAATACATACTGGAGATCTCCAGTATGTACTGGCAGAAAAAAAAGTAAATTTGGTAAGAATCACAAAGAGCATGTTCTATAGAGTACAAAATACCCCTACACTTTTTAACTGGAAAAAAGTAACAGCTAATAATATTTTCCCAGAGAAATTAGTATGCACTAGCATACTTGTAAGTCCTTATAGCATATGACGGTACCTTGCACAGCAAGCACTAAAATTGAAACCTCTAACAATATAAGATCATAATTAATAAGTTAATAATTAATAAAGCTTCTTTTGCATAACCACAACGCAATTCAAGAATTTCAGTATCTGAAACAAAATATTCTAATTATTCCCCAGAACTCTTCCCATTTCTTTGATGTCACAGCATATGCAGACTTTTACTAATCTCTCTCTCTCACAGATACCAGCATCTGAACATTTGGTCAAACTTCACTGACTGAGCCTTTACTAAAGTTACCATGGGATGATCTGTTCATAAGCACAAAATCTACAACCATTCTGGTTTTTGCACAATGGTTTATACCATTTGTTTATAAATAGTTCCTTCCAAGTATATATATATATAACAATTACATTAACAACATTTTTTTTCTTCTCGGCTGAGGCGATGCTGCCATGAGAAACAGTTTCTTGGTTCCTCAAGGTATCTCTTAGTTCCACAAAGACTCTGCTTATGCAGAGCAGTCAAGTAGCTCGAGAGACGTGAACCGAAGCGTCGGCAGATGACAAGTCAAAATCTCATTTTCATAAAATGAACTCTACCTCTCCCGGCATTTAAAGTTCTTGTCTGAAACTGCCTTTGATAAAACAAGAAAGTTAAATTGAAGTTGGGGAGAAAGAACATACTAAAGTATGTTGCTATGCTCAGCAGTGGACCAACAAAGATACACATTGGGACACACTCTAATGTATGTTTTGGAAGACAGCACCTTCATCAGTACCCTGGGAAAAATTTTACCTCTACAGATGCCTACAGAAAATTACTTTCTGCTCCCATCCCCCAGTAAAATGAGCTGTAAAATACTGTCACTGAAAAAACATAACCTAATACAAAATAATTCATGACTGACAAGTTGTTGACATTCTCCTAAGCAACAGATGCTGTTCTACCACTGCAGGCATGGAGAACTAAGACAAATATAAATGTAGTGCATGAATAGAAATTGCAGCAGGTTTGATTATAGTGAAAAATAAGAAAATCCACAGCTCCTGAAAAGCAGTTTGAAAACCAACAGTCCTTGGTAAGAAAAAAGGCAACCCCATTTTCAAATGGCATTCAGAAAATCAAGTTTCCCTGCAAAAAAATTTTCCTGTTTAAATATTCAAACTCCGCTCTTCAAAAGCCAGTATTTATGAGACTCCTCTTTTAGTAATGTGCTGCACTAATCTAAAATAACATTGCTCACATTTATGTATAAATTAAGCCAAGTACATCATCCCATTCTTCAAGCAGTTTATTTACTTACTTGGCAAGACATCTGTTTTAGTTTTCCATAATACAGAATATATCATATAGAAAATATACACCTTCTCTGAACATCTGAAATGGAATAAACTCAATTGTATGCTCAATGTGACACCGCAGATTCAGAATACAATGTTAGAAGAAGGGAAGTAAGAAAACAGTGCAGGAATGACACAATATAATTTTATTGCTCTTCCATTTAGCGCAACCTGTCAGTCTAACTGTAAGTCTAAACCACTAACTTTCACATATGAAAGTCAATCTGATCTGCTGGGCAAACATTCTGGCAATTTATTTTAATGGATCACTGTCTCCATTCAAACATAAATCAAACCCAGTGTTATAATAATAGAAGGTATGAGAAGAACTTCTACTGGTAGCAGATCTATCTTCAAGTCATGAAACCTGCAATAAATTCACTCTTTATTAAAAATATCTAGTCACTGCCAATGGCCTTTGGGTTTTGCTTTGTTTTTTGGTTTGGTTTTTTTTTTTGTGTGTGTGTGTGTGATTCTGATACAGGCTTAATAAAACTACTTAATAAACAGAATATATAAGCAGCTTTATTGACAAATCACAGATTTACCTCTCCATTCCTGACATTTCTTCTTCTACCTAATTTCCTACCTCAGCTGTCTCTCTGATACCTCACCTAGCTGGCGTGTCATCTACTTAACGTGGCCAAAATTGACCTCTTTGTCTTCCCACCCAAGCACTGCATCACCAGCATCCCCCCTGTCACTCGAGCCTGTAATAAAAATGTCATTTTTGTTTCACCTTTCCCTAGCCTTCCTAATCCAGATCATAAATAAATCTTTCTGCTGCTGCTTCTACACATTAAAGATAATTTTCTTCCTTTTTGCCTGCGCAGCTAAATGCTCACTTAAGCTCTTGGTTCTCATTTTGATTCATTTATTCTCAAGCTCCATTACATCGTATCAACCATTCCCTTTCAGCCCATTCTAAATGCAGTTTTTAGTTTTATCTCCATTTAGGTTTCATCACAATGGGTAAAAATTCCAAAAGCGTAAAACAGCCTAAAAACCAAAGATCCTTGAATCCATTTAGGATTCTAAATGGATATGGGTCATTTTTGTAAGCACTCACGCAGCTAAAGATGCAGATTATTATTAGACACATGAACATCTACAAAAGCTTCTCTCTCTGACAAAGGCACATCAGCCCCTAAGTATCTTGGAAATTGGACAATTTTACACAGTCATCCACTCTTGTAATCCTTCTGCCATGTTCTTGTGTTTCATGCAGCAATTTTTTCATCTCACTTCTTAACTTTGTCCTTTCTTGCCTCCTCTTCTTTCTTGGCATTTTAAATTCTAGTTCTTCTGCTACCATCTATTTTATATACAACTTTGCCACTTTCTCCCATAAACGTCTCATATATCACAGTATAATTTTGCTGAATTAACTATTAGAAATCTAAGTTTTCAAACAAAAAAGAAACAAAAAATAAAGTGTTAAACTAGAGAAAAATGTTTTTGCATTGTTAGCCAGAGACAAAGCATGTGGATCATTCAGTATACCCTGAGGCAGCAGTTAATTAACAACAGTGGTTCAGGTTCACAACTGACTCAAAGAACAAAGTGAACTACCTGTTGATTCTCCATCAGTCTGTTCTGAACTAAACTTAACTTGCGTAATGTCAGAGTGGGTCATTTATGGACTGGGAAAAACACCTGGCTGCATGTCATTCTGAAATGGCAAGTGGTGACAGGAAAAGCGGTCAGTGGGCCACGGCCCTCCACCGGCATGTCCACTTCCAACCCAGGACACATGGAAGGGCGAGAGGATTGCCTCCCTAGGAACCATGTGGTTTAGAGGCTTTGTTAAACAAGATTTTTTTTCCTTGGAGTCCAAATTAACACAAACCACCCATGACGTCAAGTGACAACAGCAATTTCTCTTCTGTTCAGTGGACTGGGCTGTCCTGGTCCCTGTGCCCATAACTAGCACCATTACTAGGTTTTCTCTTCAATGTATCAAAGTTTCTGTCCCTGTAAAAAATACCATCCACCTAGCTGTTTGCTCAGTTCTGGGGATGTTATAATTCCTGTAGACACCCAGCAAGCTGGACACTTTCTTTTTATCAGATAAGTTTTTCACTAAGGCTATGGTTTAGCTTCATAAATGCTACAGGGAGCACGAAGGATGTAGTAAGAGTAGGCAGCCGTGAATATGGAAGAGGAAGGGAGGAATTGCCTCTGCTGGCACTTGTGCCAAACTAAATGACTATATGACCATGGCTTTAGGCCATGATCAGATCACAGCTCTAACTTGTCAGAGGTTCTTAATAATAAATCTCTACCTTCTGGATGGATTTTTAAGGTATACATATGCGAAGGAGCACAGCACAACAAAACAAAACCCCAGGGAGAAGTTATTCAACAGCCTTCACGGGTAAGCTTTATACATAATGAAATTACTTAAAATTACAGAGTTCTTCTCTATCCACAATAGAAAATACATATATTCTTTCATTTACATATTCATTTCACACTTATAAAATAAAACAATATTTAATTATTCTAATCAAAACATCAGAGCCTGTTATTTAGTAAACACTGTTGCTTTTTTTTGCTATTAGAGTGTTTTTGATAAACACTAAAAGTGACAGCAAAAATTATCATATCTATTCTCTAAAAAGAACCCTACCTTAAAGCCTATATAAATGCATCCCATAAAATACTTGAAATTTTTCCTTAAAAGAGGTACTAAAACTTACCTCTTTAATTCATTAGCTTTCATTCAACTTTGATTGCCGCTATAAACTGCTATTTCTTTTTTATGATACCATGATCAGGTTTTTTTGGCTGACCATAAAGTAAGTGAACATCAATCATTTGTATTATTCTATCATGATCAGTGCTCAGAAGGGAATGCTCAAGTAATTTTATTAAATCATGCATTACCTACAGCCTGCAGTTAAAGAAAAACAAACCAGTGTATCCAAAGCTCTAGTTATCAAAGAAATATGAATTGCCCTTTTCAATATGTATTATTAAGTATCCTGTACAAAAAACTCTAGTACCGAAGCCAAAAATGATTCACAAGAGATATGTTTAGGGATGAAGCACTAAGAAATTTCTGGCAGAAGTGTTAATTCAGCACATTTTCAATGGTGAAATAAAATGGCCAGCACATGTATTAATCATCTGATACTATCTTTTGTATAATGACATGTACTCCTTTCCCTTTAATTGTTGCTAGCTGAAATGGCATTTGAGCTGAGTAGAAACTTGAGGATTTTAAGGTTGTAACAACATACAACCAGAACTGCTTTGCTACGTCTTCTGCTGAGTATATCTTGGCCACAACCCTCAAGGCTCCACTTCTGCTAAAAGCTGCAATCAAGAGACTCAGATAGTAAAGGATACTGAAATGACCTACACTCTAAGAGGCATGTCTTAGTTTCTCATGAAAAAGAGTTTGTGACCAATGAAATGTGTTTTCCTTATGTCTCATGGCAGAAGGAGTAACCATGAGCACGATGCACTTTTCCACATGGGAGTATCACTATTGACAGCTATAAAGAGGGTGCCTCATACTAGACTTCATACTTTCTCACATCTGTCCAGAAAATTGGAGAGGACTTCCTTCACATTCCTCCCTTTGTTTCAGTGAATGTAGTTCCCACAAATGCTGCTGGATATCCAGCCCCGGGTATGACTTAGTTACTTTGTACTGTATGGTAACAAAGAGCACTATAAATACTGCCAGTAAAAATGCTAGCTTATTTCCACTGGGTCCCAAACTTTGGCTGCAAGTCTGTGGGAGTAATAGTATGGACTTCTCTGCGCATTCCTTCAATGGCATATTTTGGTTAAATTTAATTATCTTCTAGCTGTCAGAATTAAAATGGACACGCACAAGTATGCCTCCACATTCAAAACATATGTTATTGAAGAGACAGAAGGGGTTAAAACCAGGGAAAAAGAATGTTTTAGGCTATATCTCTAGCCAAGTCAAAACAATATAATTAAATGCATTTATCCTCTTGCCTGCAAAGAGATACTGTGCTAACAAATTTATGAAAATGCAAGAAACTTCCAAGTAAAGCAAAATGGACATTAGTTGCTTGCATATATAAAAGAAGACCATGGAGGAAACAACCTAACTTCAAACCCTGGAGACATACAAAAACCTCTACCTCTAAAAGGGTATGATTGCCTAGAGATAAGGGCTGGGAAAGAGCCAGTCACTTTAGGAGCGAAGAAATACAGACCAAAGTCATCCTACAGAACACCGCCTCTGTGATGCATCTTCTTATGGGAAAGCCATGGCAGTGTTCAGTTTATGTGATACTTAGTTTGGTGTTACAGGAAGATTTGTGACAGTAGCAGTATTCCCAAATTTTTCATGGACCACTAGTATCCGTACTGTCTTTTTGAGCTGCTTCAGATCATTCCCCATTTCCTACGCCAGCTGGCTCGGAGCGGCTCACATCCATCCTGTTCTTTGCAACCTCTGCTTAGAGTTGCCTGGCCACACTCGCACCACATGGCATTCAAAATAATCTGTGGCTTGGTACCTGTACCACAGATACTCACCCATAAGTGTAGTACATTTGCATATAGCACATACATCTAACTGCTCAACCACCACTGGTTTTGCCTAGGCCCTATATCACACAGGGGCCAGGGAGCGATATGGTACCATGGAGTGAAAATGATCCAGGGCACAGGTGCCCAGAATGAAAGAGTCTCTAATGCAACCTGAACCACAAAGGCAGTAAGAGTAGTTAGGAGTGTTCTGAATCCACGTATCAGACCTGTATAGATCTGTAATACAAACTACAGTAACAATACAGTGTGATTGACATATGTTGTCCCATCTTAAAAGATTTATTTGTTATCCAAAAGATATGCCAAATACTGAATCAACCTCTAAAATGTGTTATTCTTGTTCTACACATCCTGAATTGAAAAGGAAACAAAGAAGGCGTTGAGGTTTGTTTTAACATGGGTATTTTGGCAATAAAATGAAGACCTATATGCAACATTTGTCTTCTGAGAAGATTTTAAATGCTTTCCACATGATTCGGGGCAAAATTCAAGTTACAAGAATAACCCCCTGGTCAGCATTGAATCATCAGACTAACTGAAGGTGACATGGTCCCTGAAGTGTTAAGAGTAGAAGTGGGAACACAAAATCTAGCCCCTACAAAAGATGCTTTGGGGTTTTTGTTTTTGTTTTTGGGTTTTGTTTTTTTTTTCTGTTTTTTTTTTGAGGGGGTTTNAAGAGGCTACAGCAATTGACTGCAGGAAAAAGTTTTACAAATTACAAATTAGAAAAAGTAAGTCTGTTTTCCAATTATGGTTGGCATTGACAATACTTAATTACATGCAAATTCTATCAGGAATCAATCATTTTTTCCCTTCACCATGTTCATATGCTTACCTCTCTCCCCCTAGTGAAATGGTTAATCCTTACTGAGACTGTCTGGTGGTAAGGGTAGCAAAAGAAAACCAATTTAACAAAATATTTCAAGATATTTTATAAGATTCTGTGACAGAATAAGCAAAGCAGCATTTTGAAGACACAACTCAAAAGCTAGTACTGATAAGAGTTTCTCTTATTTGCTTTTATATGTCTACTCTACGTAATTCAGTGAAAAAGAAAAAATGAAAAATAAATAAAAGAATACCATAAACATGAATAACAGGAAATTATTAAATACTTAATCTTTTGTAATGTCACCTATTGGACATCTGCAGGGAAAGGTTCCAAGGTGCACCTTACATCACCACCGGTCCCCATGTTTATGATCAAGCTTAGAAAAAACAGCTGTTGTTCCATGCCTGTACAGAGTTCCCCCTGTCCTTTATTTCTTTGTTCAGAGTTTAGTGCAAAAAGATTGCCAGGTAGCTAAGAGCTGAGACAGTCAAGGGACAAAAGTTCATGCATGCAACCACAACCGTGCCATACTTTAAGGCTGGTGGGAATGTCCCTACCCGAGGACTCCAGCCCAAGCGGGTGTGTTTCCTCTTCCAGGGAGCACCACCCACTCCCCGCTGCTGGGCTTTGTGTTGGTACGTGCATCGCTGTGCTTGGCACAGGAGGGAAATAAGACTCAAAGAAATAGTTACAAAGATCTGGACCTCACTGTCCCCACAGAAAGACTTGCCCCATCCCTCTCATGTTTTTCTTGAAGGAGTTTGAGACAGACCTTCTTTCTTTCCCTTCCTCTGCCATCTCCCGGTTTATTATGCGGGTATGGCTTATTCTGGCAAAATGGGTAGAGTCTTGCTAGTACAGTACTGGGCAGCAGAAATGAGCAAACCTTTCTCTCCTGCCTACTGAATTCTGAAAACTTGCCTCAGGATTAAGTCAAGATCTTTATTTTAATATTCATGAAATAGAACAAAATATCAAGAATGTGAACTTTGAAGTTAGCCCTGCCTTCAGCAGGAGGTTGAACTAGCTGCCAAATACTGAAGAACATACTTCATCTTATATGCATATGTTCCAACTACAAAGACATAGCAAAACAATCTCCCTTTTCGCCACAGTTGCAGCTCATTAATCCCAATTCTCTGCTTGTCACCTGACCAAAAAGAAGATATTCACCAGCTTTCACATCTCAAGCTCTAGTGTTTGAGAAAGAAAAAAAAGACAATATCCATATACTTTACCATGTTTGAATTAAGGAAGATCATTTTCCTCAATAGGCATTCTACACTATAGCATTAGTAAATATAATTCTGCTGAGACCATTTTTATCACTTCATAATGCTCCACCTGAGCCTGCCTAAAGTTCTGGTACTGTACATGCAATTCTTACGGGAGCTTAGATTTACACGGTATCATATAAATCTCAGCATTTTAACAGGGATAGTTGGAATTTGAAATAGCTTACAGTTAATTTGAAAGTACACAGTCTATTGAGCTAAGAAACACAAAAAAAAAAAAACAAACCCAAAGCCACCACAACTCTCATCCTGTATGGACCGGATAGAAATATATATAGAATTTTCTGAATCTCCCTCTTAATCATCCTGCATATATACAGCTATCTACGCTTTCATTTGCATCTCTCTGTTCCCAATAGTAACTTTGGCACTATAGAGTTTTCTATTAAAGGCAAGCAGCACTGATTGATTGCTGCCTGGCTTCCCCCACTGCTCCCCATTCCAAGCCGTTCATACAGGCTCATTGCTTCCTTCCATCAACTTAGCCTGAATGCCTGAAGCAACGTACCCGTATCTAAGCTTCAGATCAGATTTTCAAGGAGCAAAGGACCTAATTAAATCAACTGGAAAAGGAGTTTAATCAATAGCAAGCTATAAACTCACATCTTTGTTTTATCTGTAAGTACATAAATTACAAAAGAAAAGTTGAATGTATGAAAAGAGATTGAGGGAAGCACTATCCAATCTACGCTATCCAATGCTTCCGTTAAATTAAGCCTCAAACTATTAAAAAGAACACCTTGAATTTCAATCAGGAAATGCAATATTCATTGTATGCTTTAATTGAGGCAGGTGAAAACCATTAATTTTTTTCTCCTGTTTTCAGCTTTTCTTTTCAGCCTGCAATTTCTGCTCTTTTACAAACCTTTCCTTCAACTATTCAAGGTATAAAATTCTTTTCAATTTCCAGTATATCCAGTTTTAACCACGTACTGCAATCTCTGCCTTCGCCCATTTGATTTTGAATGCAACATAATAGATACACATTCTTCTCAAATATGCCTCCATTATTCACAGTTTTCACCATGATATTTTTTTTAAATACTGTGTGTGCTGTGTTATCTCAATGAGCTCCACAGCACATGGGCTTTTCTGTAATGTTAAAAGGGGCTCTGGCAGTCCAAGCGGCATTGATAACCAGAAGTACCACATTCATTTCCTTTTTGCATGAAAGTTGTCAGGTTTTCTCCGCTGCTCACATTGTTCTTGGCATCTAAGCCTTTATAAGCCACAGGCTGCATGGCTATTTTGCATAACATCATCTTTGCAGGCTTCCATTCTGGACGAGACAAGGCTGAACCAGTGAGCACTCACTGCAATGCCACCTCTATGTACACACGTGTTCAACATTATGTGCCACACTGCACCTCAGGCATGTTTAAAAAGTTCAGAGTCCACCTTGCTTACGGGTTTATATAGAGGAAATAACACAGTACTGAATTTCCAGTCCATCCCGCTGCACCCGCTTTGCTCATTTTAATTGGATTGCAAAGTACTAGACACACATTCTTCTCAGACTTGTCTTCTTTTATCTGCATGCTGATACCTTCATACGCAAAATAAGAGGGGATTCTGTATTTCTAAAAACACACAGCATTTATCAAAAGAACTCTGTCCTGGCTCTGCAGCTGGCTTTCCATACATGGATACGCAGAGCAACTTCCTGGTATCTCTCCTACCTTCGTGTAACTGGAGTTCTCTTCAAATCCCGTGGAAGCAGATACATCAAATGTAGTTTTCACTTTTGTTTAAACTGAATGCTAAACTGGCATGGAACTGTCAGTAAAAATACACCTTAATAGGAGAATATAATCTATATATAATAGAAACATTTTTTTCCCCCCTGGTAATAGCTACCTAAATAAAAATGAGTAAATCTGGCTCCTTTTTTCCCCTGGTTTCCTTCTAAACAAGACTTATCCAATCATATGCCATATACTGTGAATCCAAGACCATCATAGGTGTTGAATGTATTCATAAACTGTAAGCAAATTTGCGAGATGGCGTCTCGGAGATAAACTTCTACATGGTGGAAATGGGCACCTGAACAGAGATGTCCATTAGTGTTCTCAATGAAGGGGAGACATCAACAGGAGCTCTCCTGGCCAAACATCTCACCTGCATGACCCAGCCTGTTAATTAACATATCTGAGCTCAGGGCAATGCATGACTCACTTGTGCCGTCAAAACTGCAGGTAGTGAAGGCTGGACAAGGCACCTGTCGGGTAACTAAAAGTACTCGGGAGGGATGAGACTAAATTCAGAGGTGGAGCTGTCACGACTGAGCTGCGTCAGGACAAACAAAAACCTGAAAGAAAATGCTTGATTTCCCTACAAAAACCCCAATGTTCACCAAGGGAAAAAGGCAAGTAATGTTCTCAAAAGAACGTTATTATACTGGTGACAGCCACCAATTGACTTTTCCCACCATCCTTAACTCTGCAAAGAACCTGCGATGAGACACAAATCAAAATCTGTAACCACCTATCACTATAGCAATTAAGTTTTTTAAAATGAGAACTTCGAGAAATCTTCTATATGCAATGGATGCCAGATGCTGATTTTATTAAAACAGATTATGTCAAAAAAAGCATGTGCTGCATAGCATTGAATTGGTATTTTTTTCAAGCTGTTATTCGTCTTAAAAAAAAAAACAACTTTGGAACCCCATTGCTCTATTTGCCCTACAGATCACTGACTTGCCTGAAGCTTGCCTCTTCCCACATTGCTTTACTCATTTTATAAGTGTCTATATTGAAAAAAAGTGATGTGGGGAAATAGAAGTTAACTTTTTAAACCTTGCTTACTTAATTAAAAATAAAGGACTCTACATGCTCCCCCAAAAGCTACATTTTATTTCTGGTTACATCCATGCTATTTGGATGTACATTTTCAGAAAGAGAATAAACAAGACACTTGCCCTTAGTTTCTAGGTTCTTTTAATGTAAGAAAAAAAAATGGTTCAAAAAACAGAAAAAGAGTGGATAATTCCAGTGAAAGTTACTTAAATTTAAAATCAGATTTACTTAGTATCCTCAATACACAAGTATTTTAAAGTCATCAGTTGCCTCCACTTTGCATTATGTTAATCACAGATAATAAATATCTCCAGAATGTTAAACTAATGCCTCTTATCAAAACTTACCCCATATATAAGTATATACATATATATATACACACACAGCCTTGTGTGTATATGTCAGATCACGCTGAACAGTATAAATCCCTTACAAATGTTTTTAAGCAAAATATAAGAATGAAGTATAAAATTATGTCAAACTCACAACTGATAAAGAGAAAAAGTAATTTAAGGGAACATTATTGTCTTCAGTATATCATGTGTGAGTTCTGAAAACTTTGAACCATTAGACCCATGCCAAAATTTTTTTCTCTTCTGCAACACAAATTGGAACATAGCAGACCTGAAACAAGACCTCCGAACCCCAAACTTTTAGCTGGTGAAAATGAATTAATGTACTCTAATTCTTTAGCAATTTTCTTCCTCTGACAAGTTTGAGCTGAAAAGAAAAGCTACACTGGAAATAAAAATGGGGAAAATGAATAAATTCAAAATTATATAGTTCTATGCGCACCCAGTACCTTGTGCTGTTTTCAAGTTACAGCAAACAATAAGTCAGTAACTCCAACAGTCAGCTATATCTCACAGACGATGCGATCACATGGGAAACAATTGAGCTTGCATCTTGATCATTTCATCCACAATAAAAACAAAGAGCCACTCTACATAAGCAGTTTTAATGTTGGGTTTTGTTTGTCAGCTTTGTCTCTTGTCCTCAGATAGAAGTGTCTGTGGAAAGGAGACTCTTCTACTTACTGATCATCAGCTATTTTCATTTTGGGTCCTATTTGCCACTAAGCCTTGGGGCACTAAAAACTTGTAAGAAACCACTTCTTATATACCCCTACACTGAACATCTGCTGTGTATATTCAGCTTGAAAGCTGCAAACATTTTTAAGGAAAGTAATTTTCTGGTCTTTTGATCCAGAGACAGTAACAAGGAGAATCTTTCAAGCATATGTCCCTAAAAAAAATGCTAACTAAACAACAAAAGTTTTAAATCCAGAGAAAAAGGTCTTTGAGGAGCAGAGAGGGTCTAAAATTCTTATTATATTCAGAAAAACATACCACTTTGGAATGAATATTTCAACGACAGTAGTTCACAAAAGTGCCAAAATGGACTATAGCTGCTTACATTTATATAAATGTAGTTGCTAATTTATAAGTGTGCTTAAAGAAAGGCAGTATAGCTAAATCAAATCTGCTCACTAATTTCCATGTTCTGTTAATGCATTTGTTGCATTTTTTATTTCAATTAAGTAAGTTTTTAATGTCTGTTTTTACCTACTGTTAAATGACCAGCTTTCTACCACATCTGGCTCCTAATCACACATAAAGAGCAGCTGCTCAGATATGCTCTACCATTTGAGGCAGGAGATGTTCTCTTCCCTTACAAATATATCAGCACTATGCATCATTTATGCTTTATAACAGCCAAAACCTCTTCAAAATTATGTTTCTTTATTCCTAGCAGCTGGGTTGGGTTTGCATTAACCTGATGAGCCTTTACAAGATGCACTGAAGAGCAAAATGAATCTATGTGGATGAAAATGAAGGCCTGTTGAAGTCAAAAGGATGTACAGATGCTAGGCAGTGCTAATTGTGAGGTTTTGTGGCCTTGGGTCATTAAGAAACTGATAAAGTAGACTAATCTCAATCAAATCTGAAGCCTTAAAATAAATGTTAACCCATTTAATATCTATGATTGCTGTGGTTTGAGGAATGGAACAGAGACGCTCGTGTTCCCAAATCCTTCGAGTAAGCAGACAGATGACATGAACAGATGACAGTATTTTTCACTTTGTATTTTAAAAATAAATCCTGCCCAAAGAAGGTTTAATATGATATTTCCAAATCAAAGATGAGAAAATGGACCAGAACTGTAACATTGCTGACACTCATGTAATTAGTTCTTTGGTTTGCTTTTTCCCCCATTTGGGGTAATATGTGACTTTGATATTTATGCTGTACTTCACTGGATGGAAAAAATTGAAAATAATAATAATAAAAAAAAAGAGTTATGCAGCATACTAGTTTCTCACTTACAGCCCAGACATATCTCCCCAGTTTTTTTTTTTAATCTTCCAGAATCAAGTCCCAAGAATTTTGCTGTCTTCAAATAAGTATTAAAATTTTCTCTTGCTAAAATCTAAGCCTATAAATCCTAATGTAAGTATTCTTCTGTGTTCAAGTGATACATATATATAATATATACGTGCATTTATTTTACTATTTTAGACAGTGTAAAGTAAAAATGGAGTAATTTGTTATTATGATCACTGTACTTATATAAATACTACACCTATTTAAGTGTGTTTTTCATAACTTTCATTAGTACATAGAGTGTAACCTAGGAATTCTAGAAGCTACAACTTGGAATAGGTACCATTACCTTGGGGTTATGAGGATGATCAGAGGGCTGGAGCACCTCTCTTATGAGGACAGACAGAGAGAGTTGGGGTTGTTCAGTCTGGAGAAGAGAAGGCTCTGAGGAGACCTTATAGTGGCCTACCAGTATCTTAAGTTAAGGGGGCCTACAAGAAAGCTGGTCAGGGACTTTTTAGGATGTCAGGTAATGGTAGGACTAGAGGGAATGGATTAAAACTAGAGATGCGACGATTCAGACTGGACGTTAGGAATTTGTTCTTCACCATGAGGGTGGTGAGACACTGGAACAGGTTGCCCAGAGAGGTGGTGGAAGCCCCGTCCCTGGCAGTTTTTAAGGCCAGACTGGATGGGGCTGTGAGCAGCCTGATCTAGTGGGAGGTGTCCCTGCCCATGGAAGGGGGGTTGGAACTAGCTGATTTTTAAGGTCCCTTCCAACCCTAACAATTCTATGATTCTATAGTTCAAAGAAGACATATAAATGCTGGGGTTTTTTTCAAATTTTTAATTTTTAATCTGTTTTTCAAAATCAGTTTGGAATTATTACTCTGTATTTACTCATTAAAAACTTCCAGTAAAGCTTATTTAAAGAAAAGGTCTGTGTTTGATGCTGAGCATCTGTGTTATCCTCAACCAATTATGCGAGGAACTTGACACTGCAAATGGCAGGGGTAGGTGACACCTCTCCCTTTCTCACACACCCACTTTCAAATATCCTTCAACTTTGTCCCACAAAGCGATATCTTAAGAACAGGAATGTTCAAGTGTACTTTACATTCAGTATTGTAATATTCCACTTCAATGTCTGCAAGGGTAAAACAAATGATTCATATCCCTGTGCAAATTATGATTGTCTGTAGGATGTCAACATTTAGTCATCTAGGTGCCAGAGAGATTCAATTGGGATGATTTTTCCATTTCTCATGGATTATGAAACAGCTGTCAGATGGTAACAACTTACACTAACTATTAAGCTAGTCCGCGTTTGAACTGGTGACCTAGGAGTGAAATATTCTCTCTCTCATGATCTTTCATCATTCTCTCATTACCAAGACCCCTGAGCTTTTCGTTTTCCACCAAATAGATCTACTTTTTTTTTTTTTTTTAAGGTCGAAAGCATTTTCTTGATTATCCAGTAAGATAGCCCCAACTGGTGCATCTCTTTCAGACGCCCATAACCAGGGGACAGCACAATTGCTGCCTGCCTAGAGACTTAATTACAACATGGAAAGTGTAAAAAGCAATAAAGAGTACATACATTCTGGCACATAGCTAAGATACAGATTGGAAATAACTTGAAGGCTAAAAGTCAAAATGAAGACAAGAAGATAAAGCCTAATGCTATGGTTTTTTATATAAGTGTATACATATGTACACACACACTTGCACCACATGGAGAGAGATTGCTAGTGCAGAGACTAAACAAGTATAGAGTTCACCCTAACAGAAAAGCACCAAGTTCGAAGAAACTATATATCAATATATCTGCCAAAATGCCATAGTGAATGAACTCCTCCTACTACAAATATCACATTTTTTTCTTGCTTTCCAAGTCTTGTAACATTATTAACAAACTGATACCTCTTAAAGCCTCAACAAACTCCTGCAGGATTTTACTGAACATACCCTGAGGCAATGGATGTTGTGGAACTATAAAAATCACAGAAGAATATACTAGAGAGTGAAAAAACAAAACCCCAGCCACCATCAAAAGACAGAAAACTGTCAAAGTGACTATATATTTATACACTAGAGATGCAGAAAACTAGAAACAACATAAAAGAGGAACAGGTAGCAACCACTTAATCCTCACTGCAATGAAGGATGGGTGACAGCCAAACATCCAGGAGCAAGAAACATAAAAATAAACTATCATTAAGAAATGATAGAAAAGATATCAAACATTTAGCACCCTAAATCAGAACTTTTTTTTCATGCCATCCTTCTTAACATAATGGACAAGTAGGGAAGTGGAAAGATGAAAAAGGAAAGAAAATTCACAGCAGTTAGCTGTATTTAAAAGACTTGGCATAGCTAATTCCATAGATACGCAACATGAAACAGGGGTCAGCAGTTAGAAGTTTTTAAAACATACTTTTCTCAAGTTTGGTTTTTTGGGGGTTTTTTTTTTTTTTTTTTCAAAAAAACAACTGAAATAAAGAACCCATTAGTGGCCTCTTATTTTTTATAATCAGATTTTTTTTTAAAGAAGATTAAAAAGAGGTTAACAACCAATATATCACAACTACATTTATAAATATATACATACATGACTCAGCAAAGGGTCTGAGCTGAGAAACAGAAACGAGACATTTTTCAGTCAACTAGGCGATTAAAATTAAATCTGATTTCCCTTACAAGCAAAGGTGCTACCTTATATACTTTAATGTTTAATTTAAATGGGAATTCTAAGTGCTTGGATGCTTCTGCAAGCTAGGGGTTAAATTACTCTCTCCTCTGTTTGAACTATAACCAAAAAGCATTTTATGAGTGCAATAGTGCACTTCAATAAATGGAGCTCACAATGGATACTCACTTTCCTCTGGGGAATGGAGAAGACTTGTACTCTCTTTCTGCCTCACGACACATTGGCAGTCTAAGGTATCCTTTGTAGTCACACAGCTTGTCGTATCTTACTGGATATATTTCACTTATATAGATGCAGGAAGCAGTTAAGTATAGCCCCTCACCTAGGGTATGACTATTTTAATCTCCTGAACTGTTACCTTCCTTACTTGTGCAGAAACCAAGTTATACTATTTCTTAACTCCATCTGAGTTTCCATTTCAATTTTGGGAAAAAATGGTGAAGTAATCAGAGAAAAGGATCATAAAGTTACACCCCATATATTTAAATTCTCATATTGGTACTACAATAGCAATTCTATTACCATAATAATAGGTGTATGAATGTAAATAAATGCTTCACTTCATTTGTGTCAGCATTTGCAGAAAATAATATGACAGAGAGCAAGGCTCCAGGGATCCATTTGACATTACTGAACAACCTCTTAGCCTAGGATATGCCTTTAGCTGCCCCGCTACAGACAGATTACACAAAGGAAGATCTACTGTTGGCTTCTGAATGAAAGTCTCAGAGACTGCTCCACGCTACACAAAGAATTCGCTAATGGGAATGTAAATACTGTCACCTTTATAAAACACACCAAACCAAAAAAACCAAAGCAAGGAAATCCTAACAGTTTAGCACCCCGATAAATACTTTCTTAAGAATGTTTCTCTGAAAGGGCCCTCCTGAAGACTCCTCCTGCGTATGCCTCAAGCCCCCAGAGCACTGGCTGAGATTTCTGATATAAAATGTAGATTAAAGTTTTATCATGCCATTTCAAAAGCAATTAAATACGAGAGGACAAGCTTTTATGTCCTCTTAGCTTCAGAGGACATAAAACTTAACAATAATGAAATGTACCCTAAAATATAAGACTTTATTATTGAGAACTACATTACTAGATACAACTCACAGAGCCCATTTCTGAAAACTTAATAGCAACCTGAATGTGGTAAGACAACCAAACTAATTTTAAACAATTCTTTTTAATGGAAGTGCACCACATATAATAGAGTGACTCGGTTTAAAACTTCAAGTAATTTGGGGTATTCTGCTGCTATAGGATTTCCAGAATTCCAGTTGGGGAATATCCTACAGTGTCATGAGGAACGATGCTTCAGAAAAGAGCTTGTTACCATTTTAAACTGCAGAAGGAATACAAGGGGTGGGGGGAGAAATAAAGCATCTCACTGGGGCTCCTTTAAGGATAGTCTCCTGCTGGTTCTGTGCATATTGGATAGTACCTCATACCATGAGAAAAGTCAGGAAGGTCAGAGTCGTTATTCATAGCAGAAGGCTACTAAAGTAAAGATTTAGAAGGGCATTAAAGATCGTTTAAACAATAGTCTTTAGTTTATTCAGCAAAATAAGGGGCAGTCTTATTTCCACATGTAATCACTTGGAGACAGATGTAGCCCTGCAGTTCACAAGTCCTTTTCTTAAAAAAAAAATAATAATGAATTAAGTGTGGCTAATTACCTGCTTCCTGTATTTTGCTATTCATTCACATCTGCATGTAGAAAATCCACAAGTTTCCAATTCTTAGAAGTAATAGAAGAATAAGAAAAAAGGAATTTTGATTCCTACAATATTCACAGCTTGGTGCATAAGTTTGCTTAAAATGAACATGGGAGGAGCCATCCCAAAAAACCTATGGATCATGTGGCATGCCTGTGGCCTTCTAGCTAGAACTATAAAACTACAACACAAAGGTGCTGTGCAAACTTCCCCTGAGAGAATGAAGTTAAGGTAGAATCACAGCTCTGAAGGAATTACTTTTTTTACTTTTTTTTTTTTTTAGTAACCTGATATGAAGAATTCATTTAAATCCGTAATGTCACAGTGGAGCTTTTATATTGTTCCACTGCTGATTTTTAATAGATTTTTAGACGTGCATCAGTTGAGGAAGAATTTAGAACGGAATAAAAAGCAGACAGAAAGTTATATGGCTGTATAAAATAGCAATACAGGATAGCCATTTGCAAATATATTAGGCTTGACCTTAAACAGGTGGAAATCTACAATGCTTCGTTTTACACCAGCTGAGAATCTGACCTATTGAATCTAAGGTGACATTTCCCATCAATCTTTTATTTATTTCACATTCATTGCCAGTTTTCTATATATTGTGTGAACCAATGTGAAATACATCTATTAGCTGCTGTATTCAAGAGTCAGCATGGTGACATTAAAAATAAAAAGGATAAAGTTCCCCTCTTTCTTCCCTTTTTTCCTCCTTCCTGTACGATTCACAGTTCTCTTTCAGAACTTGGTAATTCTTCTTCTTGGCACCATTCAGGCTACCTTGTCTTATTTCAGTAAACAAAAGAATCTGAAAATTAAAGTGGAGAGTGTAGAAAGTAAGTTAGAGATGAAGGATAAACTGAAAACGATCTAAAGTGGTGAAAAGAAATTGATTTGTATTGCAGTGAAATCACTTGTAATAGGTTGCTTCAGTAATCTTGTACCACATGATAGAAGCCTGACCTGCCCTACACATCAAAGCAGAGGTGATGAGATCCACTGCAAGGCCAGTTCTCAGCTGAGGTCCGTCCTTTGCACAGGTGGTGGGAGACTTGGCTCCTTCCTGCAGCATTCCTACTCATGCAGGCCAGCTGGTATAGTTTGTACTCCCTTGGGAAAGAAAAAGACAAGCAGAAAGTAAACTGCATTTAATTTTAACTTTTATTCCCCAGGAGTATTGGAAATACTGCCTTTTATTTGGGGTAAATAATGAAATGACTCTCTCATATGCAGAGACATCTCATGCATGGAATAAAGCAGTATAAGGAATACAGCAGATATAAGAGAGTAACAAGGAAAAGAACACAGAATAAGAAAATTAAATGGTAACTGCTGATGAAGAATAGAATTAACACAGTAGGAGAAACAGCCATCTTCTGCAATGGGTGCAACCACTACCGATTTATTCTACAGAAAAATTCAACCTAAATTGATTGGGCAGCACATGGTTTGCAGCATTACAGTGCTGCATACTGGGAAGCTGAGGCTAATATCTTAGAGATACACTTGAAATGGAAAGCATTCTTACTAACCAACAAACTGAAGTAAAAGAACCAGTAGGTAATCCTTGCATTATGCCACTGGAAATTACTACATGCCATTAATTTGACAGTGCATCTACATTTCAGATGCACTCAAAGCAGCAGAATACTGTACTTTGAAAATGTCGCAAATGTGGAGGGAAGTAGGACATTCAGGCAGCTGTGAAGGAAGCAGTTTGGATATAGAGGTTTGGAGGCAATCACAAATAATACAAAGTAGCTGACTGATCATTGAGAAATGCATTCTCATGCCTTGGCTGGTAAGCAAAGCTGATCAGAGTTTAAAACCAAGCTCATTTTGCTATATAGCTCTTGAACTTCCAACATCTGTTAGAAATAAATCAACCTCACTTTTTGACAAAGTTTATCCTCTTGCCCTCAGCAGCACACAAAAAATATTCTTGGAGTACAGGAAACCAAAGTACAAGTTCTTGCATCTTCCACATCCCGTTCCCAATCTGTCAGCCGCAGCCACAACTTTTCAGATTGCTGAGATATTATACACTTGTCATTCAAATTCAGTCTATACATATCCCCAGTAAAAACTTAATTTCAATAAAACATCATGCTTGCTGTACAAGTATTTTTGTTGAAGCACATTCCTATTCCTAAAAGCATTAATTCATTTAAGTTCACATCTGTATTTACCCACTCCTGAAAACACTGTTTTCTCTCTACAAAAAGCAAACAGCAACAACAAAAAACCCACAAGAAAAACAATGCAAATGCGTATCTTGGAAAAATAATTCCACAGGCATGAAATTTTCAGATAAGGCTACAGAGCTTGAAACCCCATCCTTCTGCATTCCTTTGAGCACAAGAGTGGCTTTTAACTAACCTTAACGTAAGTGCCTACAACCAAAAAAGAAATGCAAGTACTTTCAGTATTCACTTAAGGTGAGTACCTGACTCACCTTAAATACCTTTTTTAGGAGCATGTCACCTTCTGCAGATGGTCATTGCTCCCCACTGACTATTTGATCAAGCCGTTAGAGCTTATAGTGCAAGTCCAACCTGAAGATGACCAATTTAGGATGGCAGAATCCTTCCCACTATGGACACATGTTTAACATTTTAGTATAATTAAAAACTGGAAGGAAATAAAACTGTTCTTCCAACACTTCTAGAAAGCCATTTCTGATATGCAGCCTGCAAGGGAGTCCATCAGAAAACTGTTAAACCAGATTGTTGTCTCCTCCCTTCTCTGCATATTGAAGGCTTTGCTCATTCCCAGCCTTTTCCTCCTTGTCACTCATCTGCGGCTTCACCCTCCATCTGTATTGCCGTATGTTGAGTGGTAAGGTCATATCAAAATCCCACCCATAATTTTAAAAATACAACACTTGTTGTTATGTAGCAGCTTAGAAAAAAGAGCTAAGATTTAAAAGTAGTATAAAAAAAAAAAATCTCCTAACCCCACCCCCCGACATCCTTCCCCCCAAATAAAAACATAACCATTCTTCAAGTATATGAGTATAAAGCCAGTGTTACATATAAATTCTGCTTGTTTCCAAGCTCTTGGTTCTCAAACATCAAGACTTTGGATTGGTTTAGGGTGTTTTTGTCAAATCTGAAGAAGAACTTTTTCTCTTTATTATGTATCCCTATACAAAGAAATAACAGGCTACAAGGTAGTCTTTATAGTAGCCAAATCTAGACAGACAAAGAAATCCGCAAAGTGGCTAAAGTAAACTATTTGACAACAAAAGGATTCTCTCTCTTTGTCTGGTGTTACTGCTTCACTTACCCTGGCATCCTAAATTTCCTAACAAAATGGTGGCAAAGTTTATGTTGCTACTAAGACCCCCAATGCCCCGAAAATTGCTGAGTCAACGTCCTTTGCTCAGGATGCTACTTCTCATGGGTGATGAAGCAAAGAACACCTTAATCTGTACATGTCAAGGTAAAATTCACGTCAGCCCTTGCAAAACAGAACTACTGGTGCAGAAGGTCACTAAACACTTCAGGCCAAATGCTGAACTAAAATCCTGATCCTGCAAACTTTTCCTTGACAACACAAAGTCAGTGGAGAACATTCAGAACATATGAAAACAAGGGAGAACAAGCCCCTCTTCAGGGCCTTTTGCATCCTGCAAACTTACTGTTGCTCTGGAATTTCAAAATTGGGTTACATATTAAAATCTGTTAGTTACTCCTCTAACAATCTAGGAAAAATTGTGTGTACATATACAGTGGAATACCAGTTCAGCAAAGCATTTAACCTTGTGCTCTACAACTATTTCTGTTCAGCAAACAACTTTGCCTCAGATTAAAACTTTAAATCCTCTAGGTAATAAACAGCAATGGAGAAAGCCACGAGATACTGAAATGACGAGCTCAGGGGGATAATTTCGATGCCTGTACAAACTAATGTTAATGCTTGAAATTATATTAGCCCACGTAGTCAATCAACAGCTATATAATTACAAAACAAGCAGGGAGAAACAGCTAGAGTAAAAAATTTACATGAAAAACATAAAACGGCTAGAATGTGTCAAACCAGTGGTTTCTCTATCTGACTACCCCCTCCAAGGACATCAGTCAATGAGGACAGCAAGGCACAAGAACAGTGCAGATACACAGAGCTGCTGCTTTAGTGTGACTGCCCAGCTCCTAGTGGTTCCTGACTGAGGACATTCCTAAGTCTGAGTTCAAACCTGCATCTTTACTCTTTATTTTTGGTATAGATTTTTCCTTTTCTGAATTTATTTAACTGATGTTTTAATCCATTTTGGCCATTGCAGCATTTGCCAATGTGTTCTGTGTACTACAAGGGGCAATTCCTTTGCATTTCGTAAATGTACTGCTTAAAAAGAAATATCAGATTCTACGAATCAAAACCAATTTGGTTATTTTGGTGCTCCTTGTAGGCAGAAAAACCTCTAGTTGCTAACTCCCGGTGCCCGAATGGCACCATAAGGATGTTGCAGGGAGGAGGTGGCATACTAGCATGGGCAGGTCCGGGTGCTGCTCAGCGTGACCTGGCACTACGATGCCATTCCGGGCATTTAGTAAAGCTTCATATGAGAAGCACGAAACATTTACACTTTGGATCTTTTCAAATGCTTTGTTCATCTACTTCTAACACAAATCTAAAGTCTTTTCCCTTAGCAGGTGGATCTAAAGGACAGTACGGTCAGTTTTTGTTAATCACCCTCCCGCTGCTTCAATGTAAAAGGAAGGCTGAAGCACTTTACATTGATGTCGCCTCAGATCTATAAATAGAGATAGCAAAGCAGGTGTCCCTGCGCCACTCTTTCTTGCTTCCTAGTCTGCAGCTGTGGAGACAGATTCGATATTGATTACATTTTTTTTGGTTTTCCCATGGGAATCATCATCTTCCAAAAAATACTTGGTTTGCATTTGTTACCACAAGCTATAGCCCTCCAGATAGATGAAGTATTCTAGAGACTTTAAAAGAAAAAAAAAAAAAGTATTTTTGGTATTTTTGCCTTCAATCTCTGTTTCCTCTTAGTATCCCTTGTGGGTTGCAGTTTAGCTGCAATGAGAGAGACAACCTAAAATGACCATAAAACTGGAGAAAAAGAAAAAAACCACCAAACTTCCCTGTATTAAATAACATAAGTTTAGCATAAAGAAATGAAAAAAAAAATGTACAGAAAAGGAAAGAAATTAAAACCACAAACGTAAATTTAAAATTAAGAAGCCACTTCCAAGTCTTCATCTGCAGAGTCCAATAATCACCAAAAAGCTGGCTATAGGCTGTTCTACAGTGGATGTATTTCCTGGTATTTCTATGGTAGGGTTTTCACTTGCTTGTTTCTTTTATATTATTTCAAACATGTCTGGCTAACACAAAACAAGAATTTGAAGGGGAAAAAAAAAATCACATAGATAGTACAAGCCAACAGGTTGCAGAGTTTTGTAATCAGGGAATGCCACATAACATTGTTCGTGAAAAGTTTGTGTTTATACAATCAGGGCTAACCCAAATCTGGAAAGAAAAAAGCCTAAAAGCTGTTCTCAGTGTTAATACTTAAATTGAGTAACCTACATTGAAGTCTTAAATTACTATGAAGCATGCCATTACGCTTAAGTTCTGGTTTAAAATTTTTCAGAAATGGTAAGCATGGATTTGTGAAGGAGCCTTATTTAGTTTCATGAACAGCATGTAACAAACAAGCCTGATCGTATCTTAAGGCTTGATTCACAGAAGTTAGTTTCTTTAATTAGAACTCCTATACATCCTGTGATTTCAGGGTAATCAGGTAGAACTCCAATTTGAGTTTTTCCACTGAATTTTACCTTTTGTTCATTGGAGAAGTACTGTATTTGTATGTGACAGAGGATTTCAAAGACAGTGGAGGGGGGTAGGATTCTTCTCTCGCAGGGATTTTCAGAAACAGTTGGTCCAAATTCGCTCCAAAATCCCTTTGTATGCAGATTATCACTCTTTCATTTGCATAAGGAAATCTTTCCCTCAAATCTCACAGTTGTCATGCACAGGAGTGACTCTGGGCTATACCTTTGATTACATTCTAAATTAATATTTGTCCTCGGCTTCCAATCAATAGGAAAGAGTATTTTGTTGAAAGGCGCACCGTTGGCAACACTTGAGCATATTCATGAGGGCTTAGCAGTGATTACGGTGCTCAGGCACAGGCAGCAGCAGAGCTTCTCTCACCCGTGCTTTGTGCCCGCTCCACCTTGCATCTTTCCTGGAGATTTTCCATCGGCTCTAATAGCTCCCAGTAGGCCTCCCCATGGCAGACCTCCGCACAGCTGGGAAGCTGACGTTGCTATGGAGCACCACCACCATTACTGAAGATAGGTGCAAAACAGTGCATTACAGCTGACATGCAGCTATGGAAGGCATTAAGCGTCTTTACCGAGCTGTCACTTACAGCCCTGTGGGAGATCAGAGGCAAGTCACGGGTCCAGGAAAATAATATAGTGCATTAGCAATAACTGTGACAGAAAGCTGAAGGGGTTACACAGAATTAGTTATACCACATATGGTTGTACTTGGCAAAGGATGACTGAACTAACATTGACTGTATTAAAGCATATGACTCTGCTCTGGCCTTTCAGAAACTTTAAGGTACCGCTAGAGTGGCAATCTGACAAGGAGCTATTAAGTCTATTAAATATATACATTTTATGAGACATTACCCGCATATTAAAATAGACATATATGCATATGTGTCTCTTAACTTTACTTATCTATATGGGAGTTGACCCAAACTCTCTTTTCAGACTTACACATTCCAGTCTTATTTGCTGCCCTACGAGTTATGAAGGCATATCCCAGCAGCACAGTTTATGCCTTATAACTGTATATAAGTGTATAGGCTAAGTAGGGTGGTTCATTATTTTATACTTCTGACACTCACTTCTACAACTTGGAAAGATTTCCATGCAGTCAGATACAATAAATCAGACATTGTTATAATCCATCAAGTGTCCCTGATACTGTCAACATCTTCAGTTGTTGGAGTGACTCATTATAAAATATGCTTATTCATACATATTTTTAAAAGCAGATTTACATGAGTCAGGAAACACAAACTGTTCTTTCTTCTCCAGATTTTTCAGAGGAACACTGTATCAACAGGCAGGTGGCCATACAATATCCATCAGTTGTTGCTTGGTATATAAAAGCAAAGTCTGCTCTTGTATTAAAATATAATTTACAGACTTGCTGTTAACTCCTTCCAGTTAAGCTCTCATATACCTTTTACATAAATTTGCAAGTCTCTCACCAAATACAATGCTCCACTGGGATGCAAGTTAATATACGTCATACACAACACACATGAAATCCTGACCTTCATATGACGTTCTGTGAATTTACTGACTATAAATACCTTATGGTCAGAGAATAAGCAATTTTTAAGTTACAATTACAGCTGCAGTACAGGTTACCTTTGCTTAACATATTAGATCCAGAGTTCTATCAGGTATGAATTCAACTGACTAGCGATAACCTGTTACAGTGGAACACACACACCTTCGTGTACACTGCTTCTGATCAAACCAAGGTACTGCCCATCTCCTGTCATTTCTGAGAACAACACTGTCTGTATTAATTCACTAATGATTACTACTACATATCACAAAACAATACAATTCAGGGTTTTATCCATTAAGGGTTTTACTGTATTCTGGTAATATTCAGACATTTCTCTTGGATCGAGTCCTTTTCCACTGCAACACACACAGTGGAAGCAAGAGATTTTTATCTCCCAAAGATCCTAAGACCTTTTCTTTTTTTAAAAAGACTTCTTGCTTACTTTCATTATGGCTGGATATTATTTTCTGTCGTTAATCCAGAGTGCATTTTTTGAAAATGCAAAGCAATTCCTTGCTACAGCTTTTGACAAGAATCAAGGAGTTGAGGGGCTTATTTTAAACCTCAGTAAAGTGTGGAGATTTGCTTTTACAAGAAGTCACTTCCATTTTATGGGTCAGCTGGATAAAGCTTTGCAGATCTAGGGAAACGTAGCCCAGTGCCACGTTTCTCTGCTATCAAATCACACAACATGGAGTTAAATAATATGTCCACTAGGAAAACAGCAAGTTAAATCAGACTGATTCAAAGCTATGATAAGCTTAAATTGATCTTCAGCTAAGTTATTGTAAGGAAAAACATTTGCGGAAGTTTTAAAGGAAAAAGTAGTGCTAAGTGAACAAACTCACACATATAAGTTATACTTAAGCAGTGAAGCCTGGTCCAAATGACGACAGTCAGAGAATCACAGAATGGAAGGGGCTGGAAGAAATCTTCAGGGAATTCTTAGTTAAAAAGGAATCCCCAGTTTAAATGAAAATACAGTAGAGGAGAAATCACGAGGTATTACGTATTTAACAGAGGATGAAGAAAGTAAGCTTTTCCCTTCTCCAAGAAAATACACAGTTTCTTTCCGTGTCCTTACTGGAGAGGAACAGGCATTAGTTCACATCTATAGCTGCCTGTATATTAAAAGACACTTTGATGCATCCTGGCTAAGCTTTCCTCTGCTATTTGTATTTTGCCCATTGTTTGACTCCATCCTCCTCTATAAAAAGACCCGTTAATGAAACTGTATGCATAGAATTCATGGAGTGCTATGTTCCAAATGATGCAGAGAGCGACCTTGTCAACTGTAACCTAAATCAGTTAACTTTGACTGTTCCTTACAAAAAAAGGTTGGTTTGACACCATGATATTAATTCATTTTTCTCCAGAGGAGTAAGACAGTAGCATTAGGGTAGTAAATAGGAATACTATTTCCATAAAAATAATTTTTGGTCATTCAGTAATTTCAGTACATGCTTTGAAGTTGGTACGTACTTGACTATGAATAATGAATATTTTATATCCATTTTTAAAGTAATTTTTTATTTCATACAGGTCTGGCTTGGAAAATAAAAAAACTCATCTTTTGAGAATTTTAAACTGAGTCTTTCTAAAATGTTTAGAGGAAGGAAGCAAAAGTTATACAGTTGTGAAATTTTCTCCTAAAGTAGCGTTGTCTTTCTGTTAACAAAATAATTTAAGTCCACTGCTACTAGCCAAATGTAGATTTTTGTCAAATTTTGCTTTGTTTAATTTTTTTTTTAATTGCAACGTACCTTTATTTTAGGATTTTCCCAAATAACTCACACACTGCTGAAAAAATGACAGATGCCCATTAGCATAAGTGACTGCTCGAAAAATAACATTAATGCCTTATTACTTATAACATATTCATCCAAATGTTTCATTAACTTTGTAATGTAATATTAATGAGAAAGATAACTAAAATTTTCTGGACCCAGCAACCGCAAACTGCCAGCTAATCATTAAATCCCAGCTCTCCTTTCACTTAGTTTCATCTGCACAGGTTCCTCACAAATTCCCATTCACTGATCACAAAAGAACAATTTGGGTTACTTCAAGAATTAATTAGACATTTGTATGAAAGCCACTAGAACAACTGCTCCTCCTGCGAGTTCATAAAGCTGTTTAATTTGCTCTTGTATTTTCATTCAGAGAAGCTGGCAACACCACAATAAAACACAGCATGCAGAGATAGCAAGCCAAATTTCTTACTTAATTGTTCACTTTCATTTACTATGCTCATTTAAAAGATGCAAGCACTAACACCTTTTAACCTCGGCAGTGACACAGCTGGGGCACTCTTCACACATAATACAGAGTGACTTAGAATAATGCACCCCTTGTCAATCTGTAAGGAGTATTCAGGTTGAGATTTAAAGTCTGTACTTGCATCAGCGAAAGGATGAAAACCCCTCTCTTGTACAGTTTAGCTTTTATTATGTTTATATCTCAACAGCTAATTGCCTGAAGAAAGGAAAAGAAACGCTGAACAGGAAGTATTGAAACGTGCATTAAATACTACAGAATAATAAGACAGCATATTTACTGATTTCTTTTCTTTTTCTTAACATCTTAGCTTCTTCTCTGAGGAGTTAAATGGTCATTTCAATGATGCTCTTTTGCCAAAGCTGTCTTTATAAAGCTGCTATTGAGCAGAAGTAATAAACTCCTACACAGGATGCAGGACAGATCAGATTTCTGTATTCAGCAGAGGTACTCCGCAAGAATTTTGGCTTAGCCATGGAAATAATGTCACTAAAAAGTCAGAGCATGCCCTGTGGAGAGCTAATCGAGGGTGGAGATGAAGATAATCCTCCCTCTGAACAGCAGGTCTGGCTAGCCACAGCTAAACATCTGTTTCATACTGCCGCAATATTTTTTTCCTGCTATCCAGCCTTGGAGCTGGAAAGCATTGGTGCATCCTTTTCACCTTAAACGTGAAAGCCCTTTTAAGATTTTCAAATTCACTATCTGCAAAGGAAAACGTAGCCACTCAGACTCACACGCAATGCGAAAACTGGCTCTCTAGCATACCAGCACTGATGTCCATCTGTCAGCGTGGCACTTAGCCCACACACAAGGTGGAACGCCAGTTTCAATAGCGCGTAGGTGCCAATTAAATACAAATTTAGAGTGATAGCCTGCAGAAGGCAGAAAATAGCCTATATTCTGCAAAGAGGCATTTCTGGTGGCAAATACTGCCAAATGGTTTATTATAAGGGATCATTTATGTTTATGATAGCAGGCATTATGACTCAGATCTAAATCCCATGAAAGTCAAAGTAGCCTTCCAAACACTGCAGAAAGTATACATATGTAATATGTGTCAAAGCCTGCTCGGACTAACTTGAATAGCAAGACTATTTAATTCATCAGGAGAAGAACTGAGGCCTTAGAGAACACGCCTTTTTCCAATCAATCTACATGACAGTGAAAACTCTCTGTGCACAGAAAGTACTAATTACGTGTGATTGACAAGGTAAAAAGACAGACTGCAGTGCTTACCCTTAAAAAAACAACACAAAACACACCAAAAAAAGCTTGGCTAGTCATAACTCTGCCTCCCTCCTCCCCCATGGCAAACAGGTTGCAATTAAATAATATTCATTCCAGCTACCTCCCAAATTATTTCTGAAATGAATGTTATTACGGAGATAAACAAAATCTGGAAATTGGGATTTATTCTTCTGAGACTAGTGTTCAAGGAATAAAAAAAAAAAATCGTTAAGGCATTATTATTTATTGACAAAAAGAAGTCTTAAACTTCTTTCTCATTTCCCTCCTCCTCATTCCACTACCTACCTTCCAACCTCTGCTGCTCCAGTCTTTCAGGACACTTTCCCTCCTACAGAACATATTCTCCTGAGATAAGGCAAGATGGAAAAAAGCATAACATAAAACCTGATAATTTCTGTGAACTGCAAGAGGTGAGAAGAGGAGAGCTGCTAAGGCGGGGGAAAGATGGGCAGCAGCAGAGGACCAGCTGATATGAAACAGGTCAGACCTCACAGGTGTGAAATCCAAATTAAATACTATTGGAAACTGCTGAGTGTGGGAAGAACAGAGATGGCAATGGGACAGATAGGTCAAAACCAGAGCAGTTACAGACTGTCAGAGTTACGGACTGTTGTGCTGTACAGTGCCTGCCTTCAGCCGAGCTTTCAGAGTTCTGTGAAGCCAGAGTTAGAAGAGAAGCAGATGGAGCACGTAACAGGGTTTCTCCTTCCCGGGAAAGCGGACAACATCACACTAAGCATTCAGAGACACAACCCCCCCTCCAAATGCAACCAGTTCTTCCTCACTCTTACTTTTTCTTTTTCCCCTGCTTACAAACTCATACCTAACACGCTGCACGCCTGATCCACGGCTGTCATCCTCAGATATTTTACAAATGCTGCCAAATGCACAGATAAGCTATTCTGAAAGTTTGCAAAAGGTATTGCTGCGTTTTATGCAGTACCTAAAAAGATTCTGCCACTTCAAATGGAAATACATTGCACAGGCATGTTGTTCCAGTATGGGAGTCAAACATCTTGGTATTAATATAGTTCTTAGCACCTGTTTCTGTGAGGTATGTCACACGACCAACCTTCCCCTTCCCAAGCTTTACTTAAAGCTGTGTCTGAACAGGGAAATAACACCTCATTTCCAATGCCTGTCTTTGTTCTTCTGTCGAAATTACAGCATTTCAAAGTGTCAAATTCAGCTATTAGGCAGATTTCTGACACTACAACAAACTATTTTTTTCTTTTTGCCTCTTTTTTTTCTTTTAAATAAGGAAGTGGAAGTAGAGTTGTTATTATTCAGAGACAGACAATAAGCAGAAAAAACACAATCAAACCAAAAATAATTTATACAATGTCTTCATAGCACATTTGATAAAAAGCTCAACACTAATTTTCATTAATTCATGCTGGAGATTTATCTAGTGCCTGTGGTACAAGGAACTGAACTTTACAAGGGACTCTAAACATCTGCCCTGCATTAGAAGACGACACTGGAAGGATTTTGCAGAATCCTTGGCATAAAGTGCTTGCAATACCTAGTATCTGTAAGTGCAAGCTTGGATTCGGGTGCTTTTCTATTTACATCTTCTCTTAGAGAAGCCTTGGAGCTTGAATTTCACATTTGAAAAAAAAAAAAGACAATTTAATAACTTCGCATTTGTTTTCCATTTTCTTTTTCTCCTAGAACAACCTTATTATCCTCCTTCCCACTCTGAAAAATGTTAACTGCAGCACACTTTCTATATACTGTATAATGCAATCTCATTTACTGAAATAGTTTGGGGGAGAGGAGCTTCTGAAAGGTTTAGAGGTGGAGGAATTGCAATCTGATTCCTAATTCCTGCAAGAGATCTTGGTAAAGTCACTTTAGCTGAATTAATCTCTGAAAAGCACAGAATGAGATATCTCTAACAGCAATATAGAAGCTCAGGTAATATTCCAAGTAATTTTGAGCAGAGAACAAAGTTAATCATGCTCTAGACCACACAAAACCTTCACAAAAGAGAAACAAGAAGAGAAGCTGTCAAACACTGGAGTACAAACTGCTGATGGGTACCAGAAACAGCAACCAGTCAGTAACAAAGAACTATAAAGAAAGAATGCAGTCCTTCAGTGTGGCCTAAAGAGTCAATGTCTTCAAATTTGGCAGTGATTTGTAAAACCAACAGCGCGTTATTGAAATTATCTTTCAAGTGGGGCTAGCCTTGCATTCCTTGCAATATATAACAGACATGACTTAGCAGATTTAAACTGCTATGACCTGAGACGGGAGAAAAACTGTGTTCTGATTTAATAGGATCCTAAATCATTAAAGCTAGTTAAATGATAATGACAGAAAATTTTAGTTGAAACCACAGTGTTAATATACAGTGCAGAGTACAGATCTTATTAGAGGATAATTTTCTGCCTTTACCTTGCCTAAATGTGAGTAACAAGTTTGGAGAATATACATAAATTTTAGCATTCACATGTTTATAAACCCCCCACGGCCTTTTTTTTTTTTCCGCTACCAAATTCAAGACCTGAAATTGTGGGAAACTATTTTCTTATATCAAGAGCTCTTAGCATTGTGTATGCTGTCTTTAGGAGAGCTCCAGCAAAAAGACCCCTTTCCTGCTGTGTGACAGGGTGTGAGCGCAAATTTCCTGGTAAAGGCTCACAGAGCCTTCCCTAGAGTTTAAAGAACATCTGCCATGCTTTTCTATAAGCAGATGAGTTAAGAGGGGGATATTAAATGGTATCAAATCAGAGTGCCCTAATTTGGCTGCCTTGAAAACAGACAAAGGGCAATCTCTCAAAGAACACTTAAAGCACGAAGACAGATTAATAATAATAATAGTATGGAGACAGGTTAATAATAATAATAATATGGTTTTTTTTATGTATTAAGGCAATACAGCCTCTTTTTGTCACAAATGAGTAAACTAGGATCTCTAAAAACTAATTTGGCCAGAAAACTACATGTACTGAGATGATCACCAACCACAGCCTCCTATCTCAGTGACTGAACTAAAATGGAGCCTTGTTATCTGAAGGGCTACAGTCAGAGAAAGACGTTTTTGAAGCAACAGACAAATCCAGGGATTGTGAGACAAATTTCATGATCTCTCTGGATGTAAGGCTCCTAGATGAAGGGCGTTTCACAAATTGACTTCAGATTGTCCAACCCCATAGCCTGACCTCTAGCTTTATAGACTATGCTAGATCATTCTCTTGCCATCCTCATTTCTGGTCGCAAGGCAGCCTGACAATCCTATCGCCATCGGTATGGTCCGCAGAAGTGTCAGCTAGCTGCAAAACCAATGCATTAACACCAGCATAATGACTTGCTTGTGCTTGTATGTCACGAGTAGAAGAAAATCATGCTAAGAATTCGTGAAGAGCTGCTGCACACTACCCAATGCATTTCTGAATGACAGCTGTGATGCAAGCCCTTAAACCCAAGTCCCACACAGCAATAATAAACACAGTTTTTGACCACTTAAACGTCCACCTTCTATAATACTGTGTTTGCTCAGAGAAACCTAAAATAAGGACAATCTTTCCAAAATCTCAGCCTTATCACCACGTTCTGTGGCCCCTGCTACACAGATGCTGTAGTATAAAGACTGGACTTCTATATAGTCTCCCTAGTACTGAACTACCACCTGAAGAGTCTTTTTTTTTCTGCCATTTAACAATCCCTCTGAGAAAACTGCCTAAGCAGAGACCCTTCCTGACTAAGACGGGGCTGGTGCAATGAGTTCATGGTTCTTTTGCTCCCTTCCCCTGCTCCTGGCAGAAGGAGCCGTACCAGCAACGCACCAAGCTGGGGCTCTTTCCCACATCCTGCCTGCTCTTGAATTCCAAGCTGTAGACACTCCTCAGCTCTAAAAACCAAATAACTCAGGGCATGCCTGTGGTCATCGCCCTCATCCTACGCTGTTGTTGATCTGAGCCAAAGAAGAGAGTTATCCGAGGATCAAGCACTTCACCTTTTGAAGGAAACCAGATGTCCTTCAAGCTCTAACTCCAGAAACTCGTTCTTGGCATCAGAGATCAGGAAGGAGTAAATTAATCAGCCGTGTCCTACTTCGTGAGTAGGAAGCATCATTTTAGAAGCACACAGTGAGTAGGAGCGACTGTCAGAAAAAAGGCACTAGCCTGACTGAACCAGCTCTGAACCTTGCCAGGAAAATTCCTAATGTTCCTTAAGCTATAAGGAGGAAAACATTCAGTCAGGTTATGCATGGTNGTTTTACCAACAGGTCCTCATAATGGATCATTAATCAGGACATCCATATTCAGAAGCCCAGCAGATTTAGTGAGGACCCATACAGATCATTAGCACTAGAGATAATAGCCATTGATTAAAAACTGACACATTGATCATTTGTTCTGGCTTTTGATTTGCCTAAGGCTTCCACCCAATTTCTTACAGTCTCCTACAGCATTTTATCTCCTAGATCATGAAAACTGTAGTTTCAGCTTCATGAACACACACCCTCAGTCCATCTATTTATGGTATTTATGCAGCATGTCCGTTGATAGGTTCCTGCCCATATAATTTAGTCATAAAACCTCGCCAGGCCCATGACGTGATTTGCTTCAAATTATTAAACCACTTTGTTCATTATTTATTATTGCAATATTGTTTGCCCTGTAACAGCTAAGGTTATGTTAGCATTTCCATTACAAACACAGATACATCAAGGGGTTTAGAACTTGACTGTAAAAATCTTGCTTTAGGCTGGGACTCTGCAGACAAGGTTTCAGCTGACAACAGATTTTTTTTTTTTTTAAACACTTTGTACTGAGAATAAAAACAAAATCCATCTCCTACCAATTTGGCTACAGCAATATGGAAAAAATAATTACCATTTGCTATCAAATCACTTTCACATTCACATTTTCCTAAATTAAGATTTTTATAGCATGCCCTGGGTCATTTTGTTGTATTTCAGAATTATAAGGCAATTCAAGTCTGTAAAGCTGGCCACTATGTCTTTGTAATAGTTTCATATTTTATGTATGGAACTCAGAATTTGTACAAAAGCATCATTCCCTGCACATGTAATTGTAACAAATTGCTATTTAAGGACACATAATGGGCATTTCTCGACCTCAATACCCATACAGAGGGTTTGAATATAAAACTTTACAACCGAACTGAAAAACCCAAGTTAATACTAACATTTTTCTATACTGAATAATGTATTGCTTCTCCATAAAGGGCTGATCCTATTGCCTATGTCCACCTCATCAGTGTTTATTGGACTAGTGTGTATATTTTTTAAAAATGTGACTATTATTTCTTCTGGGAGTACATGTAAATGTAAAACCCCGATACAAGTACGAAATTATAGTTCTTACCAGCATTGGGATTTAAAAGATTACTTTTGCAAATAAAGACTTCAATTTTGACAGTGTATTTGCTAATCATTCAGATGCACAGAGCAACCTATTCTAATGGATTAGAGAGATAGACAATTCACCTTCAAAGAAGGTGGAAGTAATCTGCGTGAGGCACAGCAATTTTCAATACAGTTCACTTTCTCTATTAATACATAAGGAGATATATGATAAGGATTAATAATAAGGCTACATGGATTCCTGTACTAGGTCGTCTCAGAAATCTTAAGCAGAATTTCTCTGCTTGCTCGTTTATACAGGTCTATCCATAGGTAGCTCATGGGCTACTTAAATTTAGTATTTCAGTATGTCAAATATTTTCAGTTGTAATGATTTAATGGACCTATCCCTGAGATGGGAAGTTGGAAATTTAAGTAATCATTTGGTTTAGACTTCCAAGTACTGCTGTTTTATAATAAAAAGGATTCTGTATTGCATCTGATTGCAGTTTGTGGAGGGTGAATTTGAGATCGAAATGCAGAAAGAGGAATAGGTTCAGGCTTACATGTGGTCACGCTGCAATGTTGAATTTCATTTCTATGACAGGTATAGGATGTAAGCAGAAGACCACTATTTTTACTCATGGAAAAATTATAGCAAAATTGTAAGTAAAATTTTTGAACTCCATCTTTAAAAAAATTACGCTCACTAGATAAACTGCTTCAGAGATTTCTAGAACAATACAACACTTTCATCTTGCAACAGCAAAAATAAATATGTAGAGTCTTTGTGTTTAAGAAAACAATAATTTGACCCGCATCCAAGAATTCTTGTTTCTCTCAAGGTTAAATCTGTACATCCTAGTATGGTTTAAAGTATTATGTATTTTATCATATAATTTCAATTATGCTTGCATATCAATAAATTTATCTACACTTTGAATTGACTGTTTTTACAGCTAGGTATACACATTTTACAGTCATTGCAGATACATTTGTGAACATATCCTTTCTCTGTTTTCTATGAAACCTTTATCTAAATTGGTATTTTCAATTAAAATACAATCTTTTGTCTCTGAAGCACTTCTTCCCAAATCTTTTCCACACCTTCTCCACTCAGGCCTTCCCTTAGCCTTCACAGTCACACACAAAAATAGTAGTGGAAAAGACACTGAAAAACGATCCAGTATAGCCCTCTGATCAAAGGCTGCATCAAATATACATCATGGCATTCCAGACAGATATGTTCCCGAGCCATTCTTGAGGTTATTGTGCCACGGAGATCCCACAGTTTCCCCAACTAATCTATTTCACTGCTTTGCCATCTCTATCATTGGAAAGACTTGCGAGACATACAGAGAAGTCTTCCATGTTGTCAGGGGGAAGAGTTTATTCGCATCTGTTTACATACGCAAAGACTGATGGCATGACTGAGTTTTCTCACCTCAGGAGGTAACAGTCCAGTTACCTCCCTCTTTGCTTTGAAATCCTGTTTCTGAGATCATCTTATTGCTTGCCTCCACATACTTCCTCTTCCTTGGAAATATATTTTCATATTTATCTGGCCCAGCAGATTCTCAGGCTCATTCTGAATAGTTTAATTTGATCCTAATGTGTTGAAAAGCCTTACCATCCTCCCACAAAGCTCTCTCCCCTTTCCTTTCTAAGGCAACCCAATATCAGGCAAGTCCCAAAGAAGATAACTTCCTGGCTGCCACTTGTACAACTACATTAAAGTTACTACTAAACTTCTCCTTGTCAAGCAGGCCATAAACATGAGAGGACATGTATTTAGCTTTTCAAGATGGAAAAAAAGAAAAAAAGAAAATCTTAGTTTCTTTTCCATGAAGCACAGTTCTCTCCAAAAAGCTTTTAAGAAATATTTATCACAGTTAAAAGTGAATGCTTTACCAAATTGTGCAGTCCAATGAAAGACATTTAACTATTATCTTGCCTTATGGTCCAGCAGGGTTGATGCGACGTCAACCTATGACTAGAGGTCAGTGTTCCAGGCAAGGCTGGATAATAACGCGCTGAAAGCATGGTTATTACTGGGGGCACTGAGCATGTATCATCAAATAACATCAAAACGATTTGCAGGTCATCTTTAAATAACCAATATACTCTCTCGCTGTCCTCTTACCTTTGCTACTGAACTTCCTCTTCCAAACACTCCCACTGAGCAGGAAGAAGCAGTAAATATGAGAGACATCCTCAGTTCGGGTTACTCATATGGCTCTGTGTATGGTAACTGTTTACTTTAGATGAGAAACATGTTCTTACTCTACAGTAAAGACCTACAGTTTTCTAGACCTTTCAATTTTACTTTTTATTGTCTTTTCCCCACCACAATAGCTTTTAATTGGTATAAGTATGCTACCACTCAAAAGCTGTTAGAGGGTTAGTGTGACGTGCAAGAGTAGCACAAATCACAGATACGGTTAAAAGAGACTCCAGCCCAGTTAGGTAAACCACAGTAACTTCAATAATGAAAAATTCCTTCATCCTCTCCCCTAGTTTCTGCCCTTGCCCTGCCATATTTCAGAGTCAGCACAACACTGCCTGTGCTCAGCTGCTTCATATGCATGGGGCTCTTCCCTCTGAAGAGATGGGGGGTAAACTGGTGCTCAGGGCACTTGCTTGCAGCTCTAGAAACTACTGCATCCATGACTTTCCTGTGCTGTCTTGTGCAAGACAATTCAGTTCCTTTAGAAAAAAAATCAGTCCATGGATATACAACGGGGGAAAAAAAATAATCAAAAATCTACTGTGACTTTAAAAGGGCATCATTAAAGCTAGGACCACTAATCAGGTGCTCTAAAAACTCTCATTAAGTATCTTCAAGTAACTGAACATTTGAAAATACATCAATAACTATTTGTGTTTCAATCACGCTTCCTGACACACAGCAGAGGTGACAGATACAGTACAGTAGCTATTGATCTGGGGAATTTAGCTTCCATTCCTTCTCTGGGCTTATCCCCTTTGACTGATTTAGAGAAAGACATTTCCACTGTGTTTCTTGTCAACAGGTTACTATATTATTAAAGGAGTGGTTATTGATTAAAAGTCACCGCAACCTGGGCATCCCAGTAAATTTTCATTGAGAAGACTTTAAATCACTTTGTGAATGTATTTCAAGCTAGAAATCAAAAATTAGTGTCTGAAATCTAGGCAGATTTAAAATTAAGATTCTGAAAAGTTTGTTGCCAGCAACAGAAATCCAATTCCTACTAAGTTCTTTTTATATTTTTTTCATTTTTTGGTTGTTTTTTTAATGTGTTGTTCGTGCCTGTAAGCTAAGCTACAAGGGAACTGCCTGGAGACTTTGGGAGTTAAATTCAAACTCGTTTTGTGAGGCAGCATCTATTTCCCTGTCAGAAGGAACTACCACGGGACCTCCTTCATGCCTCTCAGCACAGCCATGAGATTAAAGTTTTCTCTACAACACCCGGGGGAACACTCGAGAAAGCAGTTTAAAATTTAAACAGATAGTTCAAAAGGAAGCCACACTGCAATGGCAGGGTCCACTCATATGCTGAAGGGGAAGTATGTTAACCAGGGGCTAGAAAATTCCCCCTTTGGAGTACAGCCCTCAGACCTTCCTGTGCTGTTCTGGAGATACACCGATGTGATTCAGGGAAGAAGCTAATTGATCCCAGAGCCTGATGGCCTCTTGGCCCAGAGGAGATAGGAGCTGGACTACTGGAGAGAGGCGTAGATAGGCATTAAAAAACATCAGGTTTTAAGAATGACCAAAGTTTGGATTATTTACTAATATTGACTACCTGTAAAGCTAGCGGCAGCTATGAAAATGAAGAATTTCCCATTTTTCAAAAACATTTTAGGAAGCCACTTCTTTTAAAAGAAGTTTTCATTATCTTCATAGTCTGGAACACAGCAACCTGAGAAATGGTTGTGTTGGCAGGACACAGAGTGGCCAGGTAGGTGGGAACTTTCTAGCACTGACATTTGTCTCTCACTCAACCACAGCTTGGCTAGTCACGCCTGATACCACACAATACAAGTACAATCAAGTACAAGCACTGCCTTTTGGATGGTTTAAAAGTAAACTCCAAATTAACAACTATACTTTTTTCTTTACCACCCATTGCTAGTCATGTTCAGACCCAAACCAGAAAGGGTCTAGTCTACACAGATTTCATCACCTTATCTACAAACATACAGTTAAACTAGTCTCTAAGTGATGCCCTTAATTTCATTCAGATGAAGGTCATATTGATTTACCTTGTATAGATAAATTGACAGTCATAAGCTATAAATGTTCAAAACCTGACAGGTTAGTCATTCAACTAAACTGGTATTTAAATCAGTTTCAGGTCAACTGGTAAAAATTATCTTTTTAGACAAACCAGATTCCTGACTTGAAACAAAAGGAATTGCTATATTCACGCCAGAATCAGATCTTTTCTTGAAACCCATTTTTCTGCCCTCATTTCCCTTTCTATCTTTTAATTTCTTATACAATACTGTTTTATGTATTCCTCCCCGAGGAATACAAACATATCTTATGCCATGCCTGAACTTGTAAACTCTTTTGAGATACAAGGATAGTAAATTCTGAACGGTATCATTTCTAATGTCTGAACAACTCTACTGAACAAACCATCTATCAAACCCACAAGAAAAAGTCCTCCACAAAGTAAGAATTAGAGGGAGAAATAACGTTGTAAAACTCGCCATATTTACCTAACAATCAGATCTTATAATAAATACACGTATTCACTCATAGTAATGTGTAAATAGTTTTTACATTTGTATTTCATATAGTGTCATAGTCATGACAATATACAGATAATCCACAGGGCACCATTTGTAAAGGGATGCAGCACTACTTACTGCACCGACGACTACACCACAAAACCCAAAACCCCACAAACTTACAGAAAACAAGTCTAAATCTTTCTCTCTCAGTGTTATCCTTAAATCCAAGAACCCCACTTGTACAAACAAACTGAAATTATTTCTGTTGAAGATAAGCGTTGCTTCTCAATTACACTGTGATGAGAAAATTTCAATTTGATTACTTCGATGTTTGGTGCAGTCAGAAATGCATATTCAAGCTACTCATACTGAAAGATAGACAACGCTTACAAAGAACTTAAAAATAACTAATTTTTAATTCATAATTGGATGGACAAACTTATCACAAAGTTACAAAGAAGCATCTTCAAACCACAAGTGTTTTATTACATTTTATATCACCAAGAATATCCTGTACAGCCATAATTTTGGTTGGTAAATCAGCACACCAATAATTTCCACTACTTTCATTACTATATATGAAAGTTGGATGGTAGTATCTTTACAGCTCATTAGCTTCTAGATGTTTATTCAACTAATTATAATCATCCTTTAAGTAGATGCAATCCATCATTTTAATAGGTCAAAATCTCTTTTTTTTTTTTTCCCTGCACTGCAAACAAGCTGGATGAAACATTAGGTTTTAATTTCACACAGAGATCTTTGTTTTAAAATAAATGTAATGATGGCAGAAGCACTTGCCTATAAATATTTATTAGCTGGCAACCACAGGGATTTCTGTGACTAACTGCGCGCTGGGACTATTTTGCCCCTATATGCCTTGGTAGGCTTGAAAACCTCGGGGGCTTGGCAACTTCAGCGCCCTGCCAGCAAGGTTTTGAGAGGGCTCTGAAGCCACTCTGTTCTCCTTGCTTGCTTGGATGAGGTGTCGTGGGTTTGTACTGTGTTCCCCACGCAAATAACACCTGCAAGGAACTCTTCTCCCTAGTAAAACAATTTTGTAAAGAGTCCATCAGGCCCACCTTAACTCACAACTGGGGAGGAGGAGAAGGAAAGCTACTCACACTCACCAGCCAACGGAGGGAGAGATGGAAAGAAGTCTCCATCCACATTCTGCTCCCACAAGGTTGCCGGGGCACAGGGGGACCGGGGGGTGTGGGGACACAGGCCCCCTGGCCGTGATGGCTATCCCACCAGGGCGGGAGGGCGGTGGGACCCCCGGCGGCAGGAGGGGTCCGGCTCCAGCTGTGGCCGAGGGAAGGGAGGGAAGGGAGAGACGGTTGCTTCAGTGCTTAATTGTTTATGCTCGCTTTTTCTCCTCAATGCCCAAAGCGGTCATTAGAAGTTTGTGTTAATTGGCAGCAAATTAAGTAAAATATCCCAGGGCTGCGACCGTTTTGCCCGCACCAATATGTTGGATAGATACTTTTATCGCTAGTTTGGAATTAAGCGGTGAAGGAGGGAACCATGTCAACAAAAGACTCCTCCTTTCTAGACTTCAGCTTGTTATTGTTGGCCCTGTCCATACCCAATAACCTACAAAGGTGAGTGAATTACAATCTGAGGATTGATAACTTCTGCAAATTTTACAACAAAAACATACAGAAACTAAAAAGAATAACTGTACACATTCACACCAAACATACCAGTCAGACCCCCTCCCTCAGCTCATCTCCCAGAGAACGGAGTACAGAATTTGCCCTCACAGGCATTGAAGAATTAAGAGTGATAAAAGTGGTAACAGAAAAAAATTTAAAAAGGCAAACGGCTAAAAGAAAAAGACAAAACTGATTCTAGAAGTCTTTAATTTTGTTTTCCTTCTGCTTTTTTTTTTTTTATCCAGTGCTCATCTAAAACCTGGGTTCTGTTAAACATGGCAATTTTACAAGTAGGGATTCAAAAGTATTTCTATTCTGTTTACTCACATAAATTAACAAGGAGTGCGCTTCCAATTCTAGGTGGCTCTGTCAAATTGGTTGAAGACACATTTAGTGCAATTGATGTTAAAAGCAAAGACCAAAATACCCCTGGCATCTTCACAAAATAGACAAAATGCTCAATGAATCACATAGTTCCAAAGCACCTAACCCAAAAAAGCTCCCTGTAATGAACGATACTTCTTCAAATACCTTTAGCAGAGATTATACAGCCAGGACATAATTTTTTGTCAGTATGTCCTTCACTAAGGCCATTTAAACTTTCAAGGATCTTAATGTAGCATAAAAATTAGTCAAAGAACCATAATTCTTATAAAATAAGGACAAAGAACTAGCATGTTAACCTTACCACAAACATGCATCCTTAATATTTCATTAAATCACAGAGAATCACAAAATACAGCACTGGTAATTCGCAAATCCCATTGAAAGTTGACTACCCTGAAAATATTTTATGTTCTTAACTACACATTATAGGATTTTCAGATCTCATTAGCCCTACTGTGTTGAACAGGATAACTCTTGTACTTTCAAGTCTGGATCTTGAACAACTTTCATCAAAAAGCACATATGGGAAGTTAGAGCAAAATGAAAAATCACACCAGTGTGTGAGAAAACTAGGTGTGGATAATCCATGGAAGGACTTAAGGTTTTTCATCAAAAACAGATTCCTGAAACACCAGCACAACTAAATCTTGCTATCCCTTGTCCATTGACGCTTGAGTTTTTGATATTAATATCGTTGAGGTACTTAGATATTGGTGTTTGAGAATGCTAAGCAGCACCAAAACTTGGCAGCTTACTACCTATCCCACTTGTAGTAACTCAGGACTCACAGAGGAGATGTTCCAGCACAGAAGTTCCCCAAGGTACTCACTCCAAAGAACTTACCTGAAAGCAAGTTTACAGGTCAGGCGTTCTCATGCAAACAAAAATTGCCACTGGCTACTGTTGAGGTTCTAGCTGAGGTGGGGGCAGCAGTGCTCCTGGTTTTGTGGCTGACAGCTCCTTGTAGGGGACAGATAGAACCATTGATAAAAGCTCCTTTTTTGCTTTTTGAAGGAATTATCACATCTCTCATAGACCCGGCTTGCAACAGGGTGGTTTGCCGTAAAGACACACACGGTCTCATCAGTTGAAGTTCAGTGTACGCTTCCACAGGAACAGCAGAAGAACAAGCAGAAAGGGAAGCAGAGAAACAGGACAGGCCCCTGTACCTGGCTATACAGGCACTCATTCTAGAATAGAGAGGGGACTGTGAAACATCTCTACAAGTAAGGGCTGTTTCCCACAGCTGCCTGTTACTGAGTACATGAGCCACTAGAGAGAAACTCAGCCACGTGCTGCTCCATCTCATCTACAGAAGCATCCTCGGCTACATGGAGCAGTTTCCATGGGCGAGGCTATGCCTGAGCTCCCAGCCACAGCAGAAACCCACCAGGGAAGCCAGGCTAGCCTTACAGCTAGCCCATGGTGACCTCCACGCGGCCAGAGCTGCAGCAATAACAGAGCCCAAACCACACAGCTGAAAGCTTGTCCTGGTTTGAGTAACACAGGACTGATTTCTCTTGTAATGCTTGTGAAAACTGCACTTTTAGAAGACTCGAGTGTCTGAATTTGTGTAAATATTTCCTTTGTAGCCAGCTATGGTATGTGGGTTTCAAGGTCTCAGTGTTTTTAAGTTAGCCAGGTGCAGGGACAAGGAGGAGCGAGACCTGGGCACTGAAACCAAGCTGGCCAACGGGATTATTTCATACCATTAACATCTCATTCAATATAAATTAGAAAGTTTGCTGTGAAGCTATCTCTCTTTTATGGTGGCTGCGATCCTGAGAACTTCTTGGCCCCTTGCCGGACCCCTGAGCCCTTCCCTTCCTCAGAGAGCTGTAGCGCTCGCAGTGTCTGACATTTGCTGTCCACTGCTGGGAGTGCACAGCTTCCTGCTGATAGAATGGGCTAGATATAATCCTCATGTATTTTATATTGGTATTGGGATCAATATTTTTTCTTTAGTGTTATTAATGTTAATAATTTAGTATTATTGCATTAAATCAGTTTATATTTCAATCCTCGGGTTTCCTTTTTTTTTCCTGATGCCCCTTCCTAAGTGGGGAGCAGTCATCAGGTGGTAGAATAATTGTCTAAATGACAATACATTGTTGTAGCTTTCTCAAGCTATAACAAAGCTAGATGACATATCTGAACTAGCTACATTTTCATCTTTTTGTACAATGTAAAAAAAAAAAAAAAACAAAACCAGTGCAGACACAAATTCTATCAACAGTGCTGCTGAAAAGTTTCAGATATGAATTGTTAGGATGAAGAAATCCTGGCAGGTTGCTTGTTTTGGGTTGTTCTGGCTATAACCCATGCTCATAGCAACTGAGATCAATGGAAATGTCTCCAAAGTCCCAAATGTTACAGAAGGTTCAATCAATCTCTTGAAAGAAAAGGAGGATTTGGTAGGTTTGTGATTCTCTTTCATGTAGAAAATAACAAAAAATGAACCACCCTAGGTTTGCTGTGTGTGCAAGATTAATATGAATGATAAAATAAGACAAGCTCCCCCACCAGCTTTTAATATTAGAACTAGAAGAGTAAGCACAGTATGTTTAAAGCATTTGTTTAAATGTCAATATCCTGTCTGCTTCAGCAGCAATGCAGGGTTTTGTGTCACTTCTCCTGCCCGCTATCGATTAAACAATCATGATTACTAATGAGGAAGCAAAAGGTACCATTTTGAATTCCACACTGATTTTTAGCTCTGTTATTTCAAATGTAAAATTACCTTTGTTTTTTTAAAAATCAGTATGTTCTTTATTATACACTCTAAAAATTATAAGCAGGTACCATACACTATTTCTCAATAATTCACACTCAAGTCCAAAGAGATATTTTTTCCTCCTCTCAGAATTAATTAACCTTGATGAATTGCCCTACCACAAACTGTCAGTCAAGTAGAACGTATAATCGTTATGAATGGTTTTCAGAAAAGATGAGGCCTAAGTATTCAAATGCAGCGTGTTCAGCTTCACGTAAGCAGGGGTAAGGAAAAGAATATGTAGCTGAAACCCATAGAAATTGTGTTCTGGAGGCACTGGCAAATGTCAGTACACAGAGTTATTGCTGCATATTTGTCTGGAAGAGTTGCATTCATTCTTTAATACAATAATAAAGACATTTAACCATTTTGCCCTGCAACGGAAGTATGGTACGTGAAAAGATGACACCAAACTGATGTCCTGAGGTATGGAACCACAGGAATTTTTCTTTGTATTCAAGCATTACCTGTATACCCCAATGGTGTCTGATTCTAATGAATATTAGCAAAAAAAAAGATCCAAGCTATGACTCCCGCAGGTGATTAATTTAGCAAGGCAATGTTTTCTATAAACTTCCTAAAAATAACCAAAGTGGGCAAGTAAGATGTAAAACATTTCCTTTTACTTTAAATATGGTAGTTGATTTTGTTGGGGTTTATTATGTTGGTAAATACAAGTGACTAATTTTCAAATAAATGTGACTATTGCAAAGGATTTTACAGGGGGGAGGCAGTATTTTCTAGATTTCACTATAGGATCTTACTTGATTCTCTCCTCCCTTTTGGGAACTTACTTTCCAATGATTCAAGAGGTTTTTATATGGAATATATCAAGCGATTTGTTTTCTCATGTCAGGAGGATGAGCTCTTAATGGTTTAGCTCAAGTACTGGCATTAGTACACCCATACTAAGGTCCCAGATGCCTTAAAAAGCCTTTGTAGTACATGAAAAGAATATTTTGTAGGATGAATTGACATGGATGCTCAATAAAGTCAGCCAGACAGTGATTATTTGCTGTAGAACCCACATACTTTGGCCTATAGAGGATAAATAAATGCAGTTCAGCTTTTCTTCCAAGCTTCTGACAGCAGGTTCACAAAAGAAGTTGGAGGAAGAACAGTTGCAAAGTGGAATTATCTGACTTATTACCAGAAACTTCAGTCTCTATCCACTAATATAATCTATAAAAATATTAGAGACATGAAAAGTAAAACATACTCATCTTGAGCAGTACTAACATTAACTGGGTAGCAAATGATTCCCTCCAACCATAAATAACCGTCTTGCACAAGAGCTCTGAAGGTGGCATTGGTAATTCAAAGGTAATATCTTCTATGGAGTAAAAAATGACACAGATGGAACCATATCCGCAGATGAGGATTCATGTTGCATTCAACCACTCCCTGCAACTCCCTGATCCCCAACAGGGTACCTTCTGAAGAACGTAGCTCCTAAAATGCAGTGTCATGAACACCAAAGAAACACCCGGAAGACTGTTCATGGAGAGGTACCCAATTCTTTTCTCCAGCTTTGCTGCACTTCCCTGAAAATACTTTGTCATTGGCAAAGACACTTCTCCATTACCACCTCTAGAGGTTTGACAGAGGACACATAAACCAAAATTCCATAAACATTCAGTCAGACTGATGACATTTCATTGAGGGCCAGATCTTTTTAAAAAACTGTATTTATGCCATGCACATAAAATATGAATTAAAACTGGAACATTTGAAAGACCTTAACATTACTACCATAAATTGTTACCAGGAATGCAGAAGCTTTTAGTTTTTCACCTAGTGGAGCTTAGTCAATTTTCTCATCTGTCATAGCCTGTGCTTTGTTAAATTTCCTACAGTTATAGTTTTATCTTTGGAAAAGAAATAATTTATGAAAACAATTTTCTCAGAATTGCTCAAGAGAAAACAGTGCAAAAAGTCTTCACTAGAGTTTCATGACTTAGTCTAACAATTTTAATGCTTCAGCGCAAATCCACTCTTCTAAAGCTGCTTGACAGAGTTCAGCTTATCTGTAAAACTCTGCACCATATTTCACATAGAGATATATACCTTCATATCATATTTGTGATGAACAAATCTGCCTGTGCTCTGTGCTTGATTGAGTTACCTCATACTGATAATGCATTTTACAACATCATTCTATTTGGTAATCCTTTAATGTTGGCCATTAAATCACTTTCAATTACTTGTGCTATGACATTTGTGGTGTAACACAGCTTAAAAAAATATTTCCACATTTCGAGATTCTTATCTAGAAATTTTCATTCTATTATCAACAATATCAGCTATGATTAAAATTACTGAAAGTTGATAGGGCTGAGGGCTTGATACTGCATTCAGATATATCAGCAATAGATATAGAAAATATATACATAAAACTTTGTAAAAAAAAGGATGAAAATAATATTTTTTATTTCCTAATGATTTCTTATTGATAAGTCTTCATATACAGGAGGTTCCACTACGTGGAAGGTGTTCATCATCAGATCATGCCCAATGACAGACTGCTGTTTGTGCAGAAACTTTGAACACGGTATTTGTGGATCATCTTATCTAAAACTGCAAAAGGAAAAGGCAGGGGTAGGATGGGGAACTGCAAGCAGAGCGTGAAATTTAAAATATAGCTATCCAACAATCAGAAGGTAGGGTAGTGCACGTGCTATCTTATCCATCCAGCTTGATCTAGCTCGCAGCACTAACAACAGAAGTGCCCATATGAAGGCATGGGCTGTAATGCACACTAGAAACCAAGTATAAACTCATGAGGACTTTCAGTAAGAAGCTCATCTTGAAGCCCAGTTAACCACATTGCTGCCATGATCCATGTTCTCTATGGAAGCTACTACGTAGCACAGATGCTATAATCACAAATACTCTGGCTATATATCAGTTATTCTGCTCAACATTACTTTTAAGGTCTTTAAAGACAGCAGTGAAAAAAGCGGTTACATCTTAGATTTTCTTCAGAAAGCCAAACCAACCAAAAAAGCACGCTGCTTGAAATCCTCCTATTACAAGTAAACTTTTTTCACTTATTTAGAAAGAAAATTTTTGGTATTTTTCTCTTTAAACTATCTGTCCCAGTCATACAGACCTACCTTGCTGTTAAGATTTAGACACAAACCACAACTAGCTGGCAATTCTCCCTCACTTAAAATAAGGAATTTCAAATTATTTCAATTATACACTTCTTAGAAAAAGGTGTGTTTTATGTATTTAAATAGCAACTCCAGCCCACCAATATCAAATTCACGGTGAAACACCTCATTATTGTTACTATGATGCTGATTATTAAATATTAGTCTTGACTCTGACCCAAAAGTACTATTATTGCTTTCAGTTTTAGATGTTAGTCCTGGAAGTATACTGAAACACAGATTTAAAGGCTGTATCTCAGTATTCTATTGTAGTATGGCAATTTAATTTACTAAGTTAAAGCAGCACTGCTGTTATGACTGCTTCTCTTGATGAGCTGCAATGAATCATTTTCTCTTCTTCGGTGCTACCGTAACTTTTCTCATTCCAGTTTCTGGTTACCTGAAGCATACTGCAGGTACTAACAGATCTTGCCAACACTTTTAAATCCAATTGCACTGACAATCATACCCATCAAGTAGTCAGAATGTAAGGATTATTCAGTTTACTTCACCATTCCCAAATGGCCAGGTTATTCACAAATTTTTATTCCTGGTAAGGATTAATGCAGAATAATATTCGAAGAACCCCAGAGTGAGGCTTGAATTCAGTAGCACTGAAAGCAGCAGAGAAGGATGCTCAGGATCCTAAGGAATCAGCTATATCTCAAAACTGTACCAACAGCACTTGAAAGCAGTTAGGTATTTTGTCATTATACTACCACATTAATTAAAGAACTCCTAAAATCTTGAAGGGCTTCAACTCTGAGGAAAAAAAGAAATTACATATATACATTTGATTGCACAAGCTGCAAGCTGTTCTGATCCAAGAAAGAAACAATGCCAGTTCTAAATTTATGTTTTAATCCTTCAGGAAGCAAGTGACAATAGGAGAATAAACACCTACAATTTTAGAAGAATTCCTGATTGCTTGCCATTAAGAATTTAAGCCTAATGATTTCAGTGGATCTAAAGTTGTCTGAAATCCTGAATACATGAAGATATTGAAGGATTTCCACAAGGTCCAAATCTGCACACAAAAGCCCAACTTTGCATTCACAATGAGCTACCATGGAGGTATGAGTCAGTGTTACATGTTCTAAACTTGTATTTTTTTTCTCAAGTGACATTTCAAAGGTGGGTGATTCTGGTTCTCCTATCTTTTGCTATGCTGGCTGAAACCTACTATAGGGGGGGTGGCATGTAGACAACAGCACCAGTGAAAATCTGGTGCAGCTCAGACTGAATAATGATTACAATCTGCTCATGTGTTGTTAACAGGAATTTAATCTGAGGAAGAGACACAGACTGGCAACCATGCCAGTTGTTAATCTGTGAGGAGAGGGGGTAGAACAGAGGAATCCTAACAAACTCCCCAATCTTGATAAATATTACTAGATAAAAATGTAGGGCTGGTCTATCAGCAGTGCATGCAATCTAGAGCTGGTCTTTAGGAGTGCTGTCTTGTGCCTTCAGTGCATTAAAATGTCATTACGCGTACTCACCAAAGTACCTTTCTTGCTTCCTTTCTTTAAGCCTTTTTGTAAGCTATAATTACAATTAAGCAAAGACATGTTTACTGTCATGAAATGTATGCCAACGGCTCACACTAATGCAATCCAAACATTAGTATGAAACATTTTTCCAATTACTGCACAGACTCCCTATAGTGTTTCAAGCTGCTTTATGACATTTTAAACTCTGTATATAATACAGTCCTTTAGAAAGCTGCAAAATCTTTCTATTTCTTTCTTATGACCCGAGAAAACCTAAATCTATTAAAAGCACATTTTCATAGCAGCAGGATAAAAATGCTTTTACTACATTTATCTTCAAAATTGGTGGTGTTAAATAGTGCCAGGGGATAAATAACCATAAAATATAACATTAGTGTACGGGGTACTGTTCTAACTAGGCATGATGGGATGTCTTTCTGCCCTTTCATTTCTTCTTTCTATTTGTCCCATTAGAGCTATGCAATCATTCATCAGTCACTGTGGCAAGCAGTGTTGCTCCATCCTGACTGCTGCCTAAAATGAGACCTAAGAAAGGAAGCCATAGAGAGAAAACACTGTCCACAGCAGTCCAGAGATGTCCATACCTACATTCCTGACTGATTTCCTACCTAAACACTTTTGCTATTTATGGAAAGAATATTTTAATAGCTTCACATATGAGTTTTGAAAGTCTATTAGAGAAACATTCATTTAGCACGTTAGATAGAACTAGAAAAAAAGCCTGAATAATTAATAAACACACCAAAAAAACCCAGCTTTCATCTTTGATTTAAAATCCAGACGTTAGAATCAGCTTCCACTGAACTAAATCTGCTTCTGTGTCCTGGCCCTTCTAGCAAACTTATGATAACTAAATACACATGATCTGTCAAAGTGTTAGAGCTTTAAGTAGATATTATTTTTCTAGTTAAAATACTAATAATATTAACATTGAAGCAATCCTAAAATAAACTTAATTTAACAAAAAATGAGCAAAACATAATATTTATCCAAGGTAACGCCACAGTTTTTTTACAAAGAAAACTGAGAAGAACAAAGCGGCTTGTGGAAGATAGAAGATGGCTTCTTGACACAGCTTGTGATAAAAATGTATCTAGCACTTCTTTATCTATTATGCAACATCTACCAGCTAAACAGAGAGAAGTAACTCACAAGAAAACCTGATGCTTATTTATATATATAATCTTCCAGAAATCAACAAGGATGCTTGACTTCTCACTGAAGATTATTTTTCAGCAAAAATGTGAAAGATAACTGCCTGAATTTTGGGTCAAAACTAGAATATTTGCTGCATGCCTTACAAAAATCAATACATAAAAATGTCATGTTATAGTTCAAACATTTTCCTTCTTTTTTTCTTCAAAGGATAACATGTATCCTTTAAATAACTTACAAATACTGAAATTGATGTTCAGAAGATTAAGCTTCTTCAGAAAATCTTGCACTGAATTTCCTGGAAGGACTGGAAATTGCATCTTCGTATTGCGCATTCCATCATACACTCGTTAAGCACGTTCTCGTTGCTTGCAAGTATGCCCTCTCACTGAAGTCTTAAAGAAAACGGACTTTTTAAAAAAGAACTAAACAAAAAACCCTAAACTGTTAAGCTCCGAATAAAATGCAAGAGGAACTGAAAAAGTATGGAGTCTTCCTTTCAAAGGATAAATAATTTCTTGAACTTGTAGCTACTGAGAGCTTTAAACCATCTGGATTTTGTTAATCTACATTATTTATGAAGGCAAGGAAAAGAAATATCATACTTCAAACCCATGATGTCTGAGGTATAGAGATTGGTAGACATGCATTTCTAAATCACTCTAGCAAGACTGTGAGCCCTTTACTCATAAGATTAGTGTCTTATTTCACTGACATTCATGAGTGATCTTGTGAGAAAATTGCCACCAAAATAAACAGCAGAAGGCCTATGTTGATGATGTTCCCCATTTTCACGTTAAGGCCAGGAGTCAACATATCTGTAGCTTTGATGACCTCACTGGACACAGTACGTGCTTTAAATTTTTTACTTGTTAACTGCCTCTGAGTCAAAGCCTAAATCCACAAACACAATGAGCCTAACAAGGTCAGGGATTTATTTTAAATTCAAAGTGATTTTTTTTTAAACTAGCATGGGCCAGAAACCTTAATTTGTTATGGAGACAAATGGATTAGTCATAATGGGAACTCTCCAACATGCAGATCAGTGACAGTAAGGGATAAAGAAAATTCAAGAACAAAGCAGAAAGGATGCTCTAATCCAAAGTATTATTAGCATCCACAAATTCAGACAGGGATCTTTTATTGACACTGCATCTGTTGCTGCAGTGGATTTTGTCACGTGTCTCAAAGCAACTTGGAGACGGCCCTTTTGTTATAGGAACTGCCAGATAAAACTAAGAGAGCTGAAATTATGGACAGTCACTTTGCAGCATAGAACAACATACCTTCCCTATTTTCCCTCCAAGCCTGACACTCGTGCTTCACTGAAATTTCTAGCTGTGCAGCTGCAGGACTTTACTGCATTCCACAGTTCAAATGTTTGGATGGAAAGAAAGGCAAAATATATAACTAGACTTGTTTAAAAGTGCAACAGATCTCTATAAAATTTATAGTGTGTCAAACATGTAGAATATAATACACTACAGTCTTTGAGTACTCCATCCTAAAATAAGTGACAGAACAAAAATAAAAGTTCACGTCAGCCTGACAGAAGGAACATTTCGTTAGTATCATTGGAAGACAGACTGTTTCACAAACTTACTTTGAGAACAGTTATGCCAGTTACTATGCTATCAAATACATCCATAATATAATAAAAAAGCCGAGGCATTTAATCCAATTGTGAACACCATCCTTTCAGTCCAGAATTCAGCCAAAGCATTGACTTCAAATATATGTTGAACACTTCCAGCAGCAAAGCTAAATTATAAATACAAATAGACCTATGTTTTTTACCTTCATCCTTCAATTCCTAATTAAGCAACCCACTGAGAGACTTCTTGCTTCCAGCATGCCTAAAGGTGGAGCCATCCCATCATCCACAGCAGTATGGGAAACCAAGAGACCAACTTGTTGGCAACGTCTAAGAAGTGCATGAGTTGCATGTATTTGAAAAGTTTGCTTTAAAATTACAGTAACACAGTATGCTTAACATAAATAAGCTCTCTTAGGGAAAGAAATTTCAGCACTAGTTGGCTCAGATTACTATAGTTGGTAAATTGCCATTCGAACTGGTTTCACTGTATCTTTATTTTATGTTCTCCAGATATAAGTGCTATATGGCTCACAAATTAAAAATATTGCTATAGGGTGTTCAAATCTTTGGCGTATCTCCAAAAGGTCTGCTGGTTTAAAGTCTATGCAACCAGGAGGAACTATTCCTGACTTTAATTGTGCCTCAGACATTTCTATTAGCACTGTAAATATTCTGTACTGGAGGGAAAATGTCAGGACTCTTACCAGAAATCTATTCCACAGTTTCATAGTCAAAAAGGACATCTCTGCTACTAGCTTTTCCACATTACTTGTTTTTTTCTGACTGACAGTGAGGACATAAAGTAACGTCTCCACATAAATATTCTGTAATGGATTTTTGGCCAGATGAACTAAGACGCAGTGGGTTTATCCCTTAATCGTAGCCCCATAATGATGGTAACCTTTCATCTTGGGGGGGGGGGGGGGTTCTTTGAGCCACAAACACTCCACTGAAACAACAAAGCCTTTCAACTAACTTCAATGAGGATTTAGAGATGGGGCCAACTGATTTAAGGGATTCTATTATCCACATTAGTATCAGATTTTGGCAGAGGGTAGCAGAGTTGTTTGGGCTTTTTATTTGTTGGTATTGAGAAGGGTAAATGAAATATACTGAAATCTTTGCAGAACCTTTGCAACCTTAAGACACTCCAAGTTTTAATCTCTGACATGACAGCACCTGAATAATGGCAAGACCAACTCAATCTGTACATAGAAGTTGAAATCCAGTATATTTTGTGTGCCTGTTATGAACATAGCATCTAACAATGGTTCAAATATAGTGGTGGTAGTAGTAAACAAAGTCTTCCCCTACATTTAGCCGAAGTCTGAAAAGTCGTTAGAACACAGTGCTTATTATAAGGGATCCCAAGGGAACTGTTGGTGTTGAATTCTTTTTCATATGGTTTGAGGTTATGGAAAGACTATGATTCCCATGGTACATGTACAAGTTATGCACTGTCACAGGAAGCATGTGATTTTAGTTGTTGGATAAGAAATGTGATCTTAATATGAAGAGCAAAAGATGACATCAACAAGCACATTACTTATAAACCCTGTGAGGACTTATAACCTCAATAAGACAAGGCAGGTGAAACTTCATATTGCTAATGCAAAATAAAATAGCTTCAGTTTCTGAATATTAAAATATTTTTATTAAAAATCTTGAGAATTTTGGTTATCTACTTCTTTTCTGTGAAGAATTAGACACTGACAGTAAAGATTTATGATGAAAAAAAGTAGAAATCACAATATTTTAACTGAGATCTAATCAGCATCTATGTTTGTAGGACCCTCTTCTGTCCTCATTTAACCCACATAACAATTTTCAGTTACATGAACATGCTAAAGATAATTTAGGTCTGTCCACCAAACATTTAGGTCAGGACCAGAGGTCACTGTCAGATGCTGCCTTGTGTTTTCAAACAGTGTATAAGACCTAATATAGTTATAAAAAGATCTCTTTTACCTCATTCATAGTTAATTCACGATCATGAAGAGCAGTATCACAGTCTTGCTACTTACTCTCCAGATCAATTACATGCTGAATGTAAAAGAAATCAATTTCATGGACAAATTACATCTCTACTTTAAAAGATTCCTAGCACTTATTGTCTCAATCAACAGTAATTTATATTTGTGGACTCTCAAAATTAAGGTTTCTTTTTCTTCTTATGTAGATGACTCCCCTGCAAGCATTCAGCTCATCTTAAAACAAGTTTAAAAAAGGACAAAAACAAGATCAAAATTATTTTTTCTGCAGAAACAACATTATTTTGCATAACTGTTATACAAATGCACAAGTTCTGAAAACAGAAGGATGTTATTTAAAAAAAATGCATTTTCTCCCCCTTCTTCCCTCTTTAAGACATTTGTGAAATTGTTAATGTGTTTCTATCAAATTGTCTATGACAATGTTTATATTTTTGCAGTCAGCTGGAGCCCAAATTAAAAGAGAATTTACTTACTCCTAAATTACTTCTGTCTTATATCAGCCAGAAACAGCATCTACACTATTTGACATCATACGGGTGTGGGTTATCCAGACTACAAAGTAGTGCTATAAAATACGATTGCAATACCTCCTCTTTGCCAAAACCGAGGGGAAAGCGCAAGAAATGCAAGTCCTCTTGATACATTTTATAACTTTTTTTTTAAATCTCAACCAGAATTCAACTTAGAACAATAATTTTTTAGTTTCTGTGGCTCATGTCTCTTCTATCTTCAATAGATTAAAGTCCCTATCTGGGATATATTTTTTCCATTTGTCTAGACACTGTGGTTCATAGAACAACATCCTAGTAAAGATACTGTATGAAATGTGTAGGTTAGCAGAAGAATCTGAATACTACATGGCCCCAAATGGTATCAACTATTAGGCAAATTAGCAATTTAGCTGAATAAGAAAAATAAGGGAAAAAGAGGAAAAAAAAAAAAGAAAATATTTTCATATATTACTATTTCTCAAAACAAAACAAAACAAAGGCTAGATCCTATATGTAAGGTAGTAATTTTCTATTTAGTTAAAAACACCTGTGACATAGTCAAAGTTGAAGGAATTTTTCCCCTGCTTCACCTTAGTTGCATACTTATTGTTAAGTTTCCCTACTTAGATGAAAAAATTCTTTGTCAGGAATAGAAACACTGGTCTTCATTTTCATGTTCTAGTACAAATAAGCCAGTCTTTAATATCTTTTGCTGTAGTTGGTGTTTTTTTTTCTTTTCCAAAGTGAGTATTATCCAACATGTAACTGATTTTCTGAAAGAAGTTACTGTCTAAAACAAAAATATTTCCTGGTTTGTTTCAAAAATTCAATGAGAATATGTATTGCACTATCTGCAGTGATTTGCTACTTATTTGTTCAGATGTGTTTACTTTCATAAAAGTATAGTTTTTGTAATGTCACGAAGAGAAACAAACATACTTAAGTTATGGATGCAAGACAGAAATGCTAAACATTTAGAAAACAGAATATACTATGGAATACTTCCTGTAATATATGTGGCCATCAAGTGGGCTTCAAAAGTAACCATTTAGCCAAATTAACTTGGCTACCTCACTTCGGTTTATTTTGTTTGTTTTGTGGTTGGGTTTTCTTAATCTTGTAGTGGTCCTGTAGTTCTAGCAACCTAATCATCCAAGATTTTGTAGGTGGATGGGTGTAAAAGAATTTCACAAATCACGATCAGATTTCATGTACTATTTTGATAGGAAAACTATTATTTTTCTCAACAAACATTAAATAACCAATTTACTGACAAGTTATTGGGACATATAATGACATACATGCACTATCAGTTCCAGAAACTTCTCCAAAAAAAATTAAGGTATTTTTATCTTACATTACAACTATTTAACATCTTGATTAAATTAAACATGAAATACAACACACGTGGCCTTAATATACATACTCTGGTTCTGAGGCTCTGTTTCATAAACCAGCTTTCTCCTGAGATGTATCCATTGAGGTCATGAATAGATAGAGATTAACTGGGGATTATTCTGAGGTTAATTCATTCAGTAGAAACCCCCAGATATTCAGCTTTATGATTCCGGTATGCGTTGTAGCCAAAGTTTTCTTTTCTAAGTGGTCTTATAAAAGGCTGAGAGCCAGAAGTTATAATGGCTCCATTTAAACAATTCAAAGTCACAAAATGAAGTTTGTAAGCAGAATACACTGCTTAGAAAGCATAGAAAGCTGCAATGAAGGAAATTGATTTCATATCATTCAGGGATCTATGATTTGGACAAGGCGGGGGGGAGGAAATATAACAGGAAAAATTCTTTTCCTCCTATTGTACCAGAGCATTTTTTTTCTCATTAGGCTGCCTCAGGCCGCCAATTCTGACTGCCAATACATTGTTGGTTTATCCCATATTCCTTTTTAACAGCTATTTCATCCTTCTTGTTGGGTTTTCGCTTTCCCTACTAATAGGAACAGGAGAAGCAAAACTAAGCAAAAACAAACCCTAAACAGGTATATCTGCAATTTGGCTTAGAAAATAAACTAAAACAAAATAAAACCCATGTAGAAAGTCATAATGCTAAAACTCCAAAATACTGATTAGAAAATGAGACAACATGGCAAATAGAAGTCATTAAAGTTAAATATATTTATCATCCTTGGGAAAGCAAAGTTGTGTAGCAGCGGTGTCATTTGGAAATTCATAATTTTGGAAAACATAGTGATATTTTCATTTTAAATGTTTACCTTCTCCTGAACTGGCCATTCAAGACTAGAGAATTACGTGCTCCTACAACTTTAATAAGAGAATCAGACAAAGTCATAAGAAATCATTTTTCCTACTGCTGAAGTCCACTAAGTTACCCTTTACATAGATCAAGTTAAGCACGCAATCAGGTTTTTCAGAATATGGGAGTAGCTGAATAGTTTCATTTTAAGCATATAAGCAACAGTATAATTTATTATACATTTCTGAAAAGCTCAGATTTCAATGCCCTTGTGGCAAGCATTTGAATGTTTGGTGTTGGAGCAGATGGAACATTTTACAGCAAGGCTTTAATTCTCAATCCAAAAGGCATCGCTTTTACTTCTGGTCAAAGGTGAATTTATTCCCTCTGCTGGCTCTGTCCTGGGGCTCTCCCTAAGCAGGCTCTGTCAACTGTGCTATGCTTCTGCCAAATTACGTGATGATTTTGTCATGTGGGCTAATATTCCCCAGTGATTCAGTTTTAATCAAATGCATAAAAGCAAAGCATTGTTGAGCAGCGTAGTAACAGAAACAACTGCTTTAGAGAGATATGAAAGAAGTACGTTTGGGTTTTAAAACTTGTGCAGACACAAATGTAAAAGCCCTACTACCCTTCAGAAAGGCTCTGCAAAGCAGTTGCTACAGACAATAACTCATACTCATCACTAACTTTAAATCTGTAACATTTCTCATTGTAATGATAGGAAATATTCATCATATTAGAACTTACACTTTGGAGCAAGGGCTTGAGTTTAGTATGGGTGAATTTTAGGGCTGTTATCTCATACATACTTCAACAGTGTCCAACCAACTTAGTTGAGCTGTATGGTAACTTGAATAATAACCTATACAAACCTCAGCATAAGCTTTTAAAAGTCTATGACAGCAACAAGAGATGACTCAAGCCACAGTTGTAAGCTTCTGCTGCAGGATCCAGATCCTGAAGGTTTTGCAACATACTAATACTATACAGTAATGAAGATGTCATTACCAGCTATCTCACCGAATAAATGTACATACTTCGTTTGTGATGTACTATAGAAGTACCTGCTATAGTTGTGCACGAATAGTGTCTTATCCTTTACAGAGAATCATTACATAAAAAAAACCATTAACATACAAGAACTCAGAGACTATGTCTAGGTTAGCAGATTGTTTATGGATGGATAGTGGCAACCCTGTAGAGAGAAACAGTTGACGCTGACAACACGTGTCCATAATATACACTTTTCAAGGCCTTTTATTTCAGATTAGCTCTAGTCTGGCCTGATGGACTGAATGCCCATTTGCAGCTGGAGTGCATTAGTTACACTCCTGGAGTGCGCTAAATCTTCCCAAACCTGAATCCCAGTTTCATCTGAAAGGAATCAAGTTGAGGCACTGCAAAAGCTCCACATGACATGAACCAAAGCATAATCAGAAAGAAAGAAAGAAAAACATGCACTTCAAAAGCATACTCTTGATTCAAACTAACACACTAACAAAGATGTGCCCTGAAAATTTGTATGCATATCCCAGCCCACACGCATATGCACATTAACATGTATGTATTACTGTCACAAATAAAAAAAGTATTCCTAGCACAAACTGGTGGATACCATTTATTTGTTTCCTTCATGAGTTCTTTTTCTTTGTTTACTACAAGCCAGCATAACTCTATCAGGCTTAATTCACCCATTATTTTTTTTTTTTACACCTCAATCTAATGACTTTTTTAAATCTCTTAATGAGCCTTATCATACAATTTTTTCCTACCTTAAAATTTGGTCTCAGAATAGTGATTCAATAATTTGAAACTAGTTAAAATTGTTCATTAGCATGCAATTCTGAATCCTGAATTAGACGTTGCACGTACTTGTAAAATAAATGTTGCACCTTAAACAAGTTGGTGTTCTGCAATACCACATAGATTATCAAGGAAACTATATGTGTACATTCAGCTTACAGTCTTGCCAAATACACCAGTTGATTTGCCCTGACAATACTTTCTCCATGTAAATAACGAATGTGGTTTACTTCTCAGCAACAGTGGCAAAATTAGCTTTAAATCATGATTCTTTGATGCTACAAGAACAAACTCAAAGATGAACATGTGAAAATACTGGTTTAGAAATAAGAAAGTACAGACACACAAAACATTTTAGAATGACTGAAAAGACTAAGAAACATAATTTTTCATATATAAGGATTGGGGGGAGGAAGGCCTTAGGCATTTAGTCATTCGCACTCACTACAGCGAAGTTATAAGACAGAATTTAGGGATATTAAATGCTTGGTATCCAAGATTTCTACGTTAGTTTAGAAGACCCTATCTTGAATTACAACTAGCAGATATTTATTGATTGATTGATTTATTCATTTTTAAACTCAAGTTTATTGCTTATTTCCCAAAAAACATTTTCCTATATGCATCTATAGCACTTACTGATGAATAAGTATTATATTTGTAAGTGTGCAATGTTGCTCAGTGCTTTAGATAGCCCACCTTGTGAACACATGCTTACGTTTGATCACCATCTCCTTTGCTTGAAATTTGTGCATACTGAACAGTCTATGTTCAGCACATACAGGACTGTACACTGAAGAACAATGCAATTGCGCTGAGATATAGTAGATACTCCAGGAAATCCCTTCTTCCCAAAGACTGCAGCAGGTAAGCACTTTTTATAGAAAGCAGAGCCGTTTATCCCTAAGGAGTTCAGTTGGCTGATGCAGAGTAAGACCATGTCTTGTTGGGATGTCTTCATTGTGTAAGTAACCCAGAAAAATCAGGACCTGGCTTTAAATTCTCTGATACTTTAAAAAACCCTTGTCTTTCTGTCGATTTTTATAGATTGTGTCCACCACAGTAGTATTCATATATGTATCCTATTTATATTGCAGTAGCTGAATATTTTAGACACTTAGATGCTCTGATATTTCAGATGCTCAGAATCATCCGATGTTTACAGTAATTAATGACATGTGGGATATAGTGATAGGGTGAGCATCAGCTTTGAAAAGCTCCTGTTTACAGTACAAGTCCACAAGTCTTTTCAGCTGACAGCATTGTTGGGAATGAAGGCAGTCGGTTTTAATGTGGAAGATTTTTTTCCATGGAGTTCTGAATAAAGAATTGTACTGAAATTGCATTCTTTATGTATACCAAAGAAGTATAACAATGGCAAAAGCTAACATTTAAAATGCAAAGCAGCTAGTGTTGTGTGACATGGTGTGAGATATATCTCAAAGTCTTGAGGTTGACTAATTGAATTGCCATTGATAAGATGTCACTTAAAGAGACATCTCTGCAGTGAAACATGGGTTTGCTGTAAATGACCTGTCATTAGAGCCATGGGTAATGCCCGTGTCCAGACTGAAAAATATTGTAGCTCCCAGCAATGTGCTCAGTAGGAGTTAAAACAGCAAGAATGGTAAGAAGTCAGTGTACGTGAACCACCAGAGAATTATGCCTCAGGTGCTACGTTAATTTACTTGTTGGCATACATTAATTGAAACCAATCAATAAAGCTGGTGGTACAACAGAGGGAATGCAAAAGAAGTAATCGACTGCCACACTTATTCATTTTAAACTTGGAAAACAGGAATAATTTAAGATTTTTCATTTCTGTCAATACAGATAATGGGATTATTTATTTATTTTCTATTCTTTTGGCACTAATTATAATAACTATGATGTCTTTCAACAGCCCTTGTGTAAACCCCAATATTCTGATTAGCAGCTGTTAACTTGCATATAATGGGAGTGACTTCTTTCAACCGAGAAGTTAGAAAATACATCTGTTTGCTACTACAAATAATGCTCATCATTTTGTCACACTGAAATCAATTATATATTTTAATAATTATAAATTTGCAGTCTTTTTTTTATTTTATTTATGGTATACTAGCTTTTAAAATTTTTCATTCCCAAAGGTAAACATTTCAAATTAATTGTCTAAGAAGCATGTAAAAAGCTGATACTGCTCTTTTCAGTGCTAAATAGTGCTGAATTCAACCTGCAGACAAAGAAGTGGATCTGCAACTGTTGCCCTTTGGCACAGTTTTATTAAAACCATCTAGTCCTACAGATTTGTATCATGTGTGATCCTGGAAAGCTGACTTTGTAACATTGTTTTGCCTGGTTCTGGGGAGGTGTGGGCGAGACATGAAAGATGCTATACCGGAAAAAAAAAACCAAACAAACAAAAAAAAAAACCAAAGCAAAACCTTCCAGTTACTGATTACTGGTCAGAATGCTTATTAGGCGATGGTCCACACCTGGCAGATTTTCCCCACGCTGACATGCACTTTGCTTGTAAGTGAACTGAACCATCCAGTTACAATTTCTAGGTACATATATTCGTCTCCAGACTCTTGCTTAATTTGATTCTAAAACATCAGTTCTATATGATTATTTTCTAATGTAATCTAATCACTTTTGATTCTTAGAAAAAAAAAGAAATAAACCAACTACTATATTTTTTGTTAGACTAAAGATACCATAACCAAGCAGATGTTACTTCTACCAAAGATTGGTAGTATATAGGTGAGTGTTAGAAGCACATAACAGTGAGGGTTTGCTAATGATGGTGCTTTTCCTTGACAAGCCTGAAAGCAAAATAGTAATTTACATCTGACTGGAAAGCCAATTTTCTGTGAATCCAAGTAAGTTTAATGCAGACCCTTTGAATTACCTCTCGATTACTGATGTGGCAGTGAAGATTTGTGAAATGCTGAGCAACACTATCAAACTCGCTTAGGTCCTTTTCTATGACAATGCTGTACCACAATATGGAATTATGGATTATACATTTTTCAACAGGAGTTCTCCAGCCAAAGGTTAATTCAATTTCCAGAAAAGAGAAAGTCCTGGGTGCCAATTACTACGTAATGTGTGAGACTGAATCCTAGGTAGCTGCTACAGGAATTAAACCAAAAAGTTAGGCTGAAGCTCACTTCCCCTCTCTCATATTCTCTAAATCTTATTCACAATTAGCAATTTCAATAGTTTGAAGTAGTTTGACCCTTTCAGTTTGAAGCCTGGAAGGAAAAATATGGAAATCTTCAGTCATAAAATAGTTAGAATTTAAATGTAGGGACCATATAGAAGTGGAAGTGTATACTTCCATGACAAACTTTACCAATTTTTTCTTATTTTTTTTAAACACTAGTAAAAGAAAAGGCCCTATGGAAGGCAAAGGAAATGTAATATTCTACATCAGACTGCTCAAAGTTTCTGCCATTAATTTGCGGTTACAAAATAGGATCCAGATCCAGCTATTAAATTTGTCTATTAAAGTGAAAAATCACCTTTATGCATTTTGCACTACTCATTTAAGATACTAAAAATGAATGATAACAGCTAAAGACATTCTAATTCTCCTTTTTTGCAGTGATAAAGGCTAAATACTTCACATTGTATTCAGTCCCACACAGTTGATCAGTTTCCAAAGTAAAATTGTTTCATATAACGTCTTTTATTGGAATAGAGGTGTTTAGTAGCTGCATCTGTGAGGGACAGAGCAAGAGCTAAATTAAGGGTTTGTTTCATGACAGTAAATCTAGGGAATGTTCTCACATTTTCAGGAACTACTATTGATACTGACTACACCTTATTTTATTTCTTCTGCTCCACACCCCCACCTTCCTTCCTTCCTTCTCCTTTGACAATTGTGCAGTTCAGCTTCTTCTGGAGAATGTGATAGGTGGACCCTGTGGATGACTGCAATGCACAACTTGATCTGTGAAGCCTCCCTTCCTACAGATTGAGGTCCTAGATTCTCTTACAATAATCCCAGTTACAATTCATTCCCCTTCCTTCCAGTCACAGTGGAAAACAGTCATCAGGTGAACTCCACATTTACAATTTCCCAGCAGCACATGCCAAAGTCACTCAGAGGAATTGACTAGGAAAAGATCTGGGGCTGACCTGCAGATTGACCTTCTTGACATTAGCCAGTCAAGAAGTACACACTGGTCAATCATTCAGAGTAGATAAATACTGTTGTAGTGCAGATATTAATTTTGGTCTCTGTCTTCTCTGCTACTTGTAGGAAGTTAGGTATCTAACTATCTTTGAGACTTCAATTTTTCTAGCAAATTTAATTGAATAGTTGGATAGCAGATTCCACGATTACCTATAAACAGAGAAGATTGTCATTGTACTTGATCAAGCTTGCTGTCTTTACCTGTTTGAAGCATGTGAGGACAGTGTCAAATTATTCCAATTACAGGTACTTGACCCCATGTATGTTGGCCAACACCACTGTGAAACCTAACATGAGTAACAGTGCGGCTGAGTGTCATTTGTCTTGTATGCCCCTCAAGCAAGTTTTATCTTAAATACTATGGCTTTATCAAATATGTATTCAATAAAATTACTTTGCAAAGAAGCAAGCAAAATATATCCTACCCTGAGCTGTTAAGTGTCCTAAGATAAAGAACAATGAAAGAACAGATTTCTTATCAAAAGGAGACAGAATGGACAGACAAGGGACTAAGGGATAATAATATTATTAAAGGCTTACTGCAGCAGAACTTGTCCAAGCCACCCTTACTAAAAAAAAAATCCACTAGCAGCTTTGTAAAGAGAGGAAGGCAGCCAGAACGTATCCAGAGTACTTTTGCTGTACTTTTTTTAATGTGTCTTTTAATACACAATAATGCTTGAAATCTTACTTGGAAGGGAAAAAAAAAACAACAAACAAAACCCAAAACCAAACAGCTATTAGCAAACATGCTGTTTCTGTAGAACATATAATACTTTAATATCCTCAACCTAATGTTTGAAGTTTACAGTCAAAGATTCACTTTTAAAGCATTATATAAATGGCATCACAATTTAATTAAAGGCTTATAAGCTTTACTGAGTGTACTCTTCAGCATGTTCTGTTTACCAGCTTATGACTACAAAGAGATTATTGAGGGAACATTAACTTCAATCTTTCACTTGAATCAAAACTTATAATTTTAAACTTTTAAAGGTAAATTATCTTCCATATAAAATTACAAACAAAAAGTAGATTTTGAACACAATGTAAAATAACTGCCTATCAATCTTCCCTAACAGACCTTCCACTTCATACTATCTTAGCCTGCAGATCCAATTATCCTTCAACATTTGCGGCTCAACCATACTGAGATTATTCACCTGCCCTCCAGTTAGAGTGTAATAAAAGGTCTGTAGGTGCATTTACACTCAGAGAAATAAGGTACAAATGCTAGCATTGCAGTCATCTCTTTTTGAGTTACATGCACAGCCATAAACAGTGCAGTAATGAATCAGACTATTTCCAACTACTTAATCCATTCATTTGCATGATATTTGGACTCGCTAATTTTTAAAAAAATCTAGGTGCAGCATAGCTTCAGGATGACACAATTCTTGACCCAAAGGCCTTAGAAATAAAAGTATTAATACCACATGGAAGGTATTTCCTCCTGTGCCCAGGCAGCCAAAGTGTGGCTCCAACATGGGTGTGTGATTACCCTCTGCAAAGGCAATTTCAGCTCCCTCTCATTATTTTTTTTTTAAGCTTGACATTTTAAGAAAGTAATCATACATACTGAAACTGCATTGACCTCTAAGATTATGTTCTGCACAAGATTTGGCATATTTTCTGCTTCTCAGCAAAAAAAAAAATTAACAGCAGATTAACAATAAGATGATTTCTGATATTCAGGTCTTTGTGGTCTTTGCTCACTGCAGAAGTTGTACATCATGATGAAACAAAACCCCTCTGCCACAGGACACTGGTGTATGTTGCCAAAAATGTCAGAGCCACAGTTTTCAGCCCAAAGCTGCAACTACTTGAACCGCAGGAGTCATTTCATTAGCTGACAGCTGCAATAATCTGTTCTTTCTCTATGTGGAGAAGCTACTGGTGGGAGGTACAATTCACACAGGCATAGTCCATAAATCATATACCACTTAAAGAAAAATATACTTAAAAAATATTTACAAAGTACTGTACAATATCTTTCCTATTTATTACCCTATCTTTCTTAGTGCATTCATGCCTTAACACTTTTTTATTGAAATGCTCACAATAGACTTCAAAGTCATGGGCAGAATTCATGAAAAATCAAACATTTTGTTCCTATTTGTACTATTTCTACTGATCTAGAGAATTGAGATCGTTGGTGTTTCTTGATGATCTGTTTCTAGTGAATATATTCCTATTGACCTAGAGAAAACAAAATTAGGTTCTTTAGTTATAAGTTGAAACCATGAAGATAATTTTTATTTACTGTGTTACTTCTACGTAAGGTAATATGCAATTGTAACTTGATATGTAACTAGCTGAGAAAGGCACTAACACATTTCAAAACCATATGTTGTTAGTAAAATACAGTGTATCATTGAGCTGCACTAACATACATAGACATTTCTGAGCCTTTAGTGCTGTGATAACCTTTAGTCTCCTAACCATCCAAGGAAAGCTATGGAGTGATGCTAGTAATGAGGGTGGTGAGAGTGGACTTCAGTGTCACAAATGAGTGTTCGACAGATGTTATTGAGACAGGCAAGCAATAGGCCTTCAGATTTACCTTTTCAAATTGTTTACGTATTATTCAAACATTTTTCATGGAAACCGTTGAAAATTGCTGGCAGGTAATAATGCAACAGTACATCCAACTTTGCATTTCTATTTACATGCATACTACATTTTATACATGAACCCTAAACAGGTGTATAATCTCCATTCTCATAGCAACCCCCCTCTATTCTTCTTCAGTAGCCTATTGCTATACAAACAGAAATGCTATGTTTGAACAAAAATGACATTAACAGAAAGATAGATTATGTAATATTTGATATTACATTTCCTGGGCTATTTTTTTAATTACACAGCATTTTCTCCTTAAGAGTCCTTCACTAGCTTCACTTTAATAGCACGAAGTTTTTATTTGCTTGTAGTCATCTTTTTTTTTTTTTTTTNAGAGGATTAGTACGGGCATTTCACTTCTCAACTACAGTCATTTTACCTTAGATGATTAGTACAAACCAATTAAAAAAATACTACTATTTGAAGCAGAGTTTTGGAGAAGGGTGCCACATCTCTGCTACAGACACAGCATTAGCTGTCACACACCCAGAATATTCCCTAGCACAAAGGACTCACAAAAGGAAAGCGGGGCAAAACAGGCACCTTGGTCCTTGCTCTCCAGCAATGGTTGTAGCCAGCAGGTGGTCCAGATGGAGCAGCATTTAAGTTGTTTTAGCTGCCTACAGAAGCAGTCCTTATCCATTCAGTTTTCTGAGCCATTTAAAGAAGTTATGCATAGGAAGAAACTTACATCGCCAAGCTTGCATATTTCCATTACTTTTCTCCAGAATTACTCATGAGAAGAGTATCTGTTCCACTAGAGGGAGGAGCAGGCTCAGGAACTGAATTTCCAACTACTGTTCCAGTGCCACCTACAATAACAGCCTTATTTCAATGTGAAGGATGGTCTGTTGTCACAAAGAGCTGAAAGGATAAAACTAGAACATGGAGGTCCATTTATGCAAAAAAGTTTTATAACAACAACAAAAGTCAAAAAAGAGAAAGGAAGAATCTCACCTGAGGTATGTTTGATTTTCTGGTGTTGTTTCTATTTTTCCTGAAAATGGGATGCGTTTTTAGTTACAAATTGCGCCTTACGTATTATATCTAGATTTCTAGATCATGTTTTCCTTTGACATTGGGATAAAACTACCTGGAACAGAGCAGGAATTTGTAGCTTATTTCCTGTCTTGTAAAGGGTTTCACGTGGATGTTGTTTCTCATGCATTCTGTCTTATTGTTTCTTATTGCTAAGATATGGTAAAAAGATACTCGTCACCTGAAAACAGGTATATTTAAGAACTTATAGATTATGAATACCTTGTAAAGTATGAAGATATTAATATTTCTAATTCCAGTATTTTTCCCTGAAATATATTTGAGATAGAACAGACCTAGAGACTGCAAAGGTTCAATTTTTCCCTAAGAAAACTCAAGAACTAGAAAGCCCCCATGTCAGAGTTTCTATATGTGCACCTGCGTATAACTATATGGCAACTCACTGAAATGAAAAGATTAAGGTCATTCACTACTGAAACTATTTTTAGCGACTTTGGTTGGGACAAGTCCTGTGATGAGTTAGTGCCGCACAAAGGCAACGGGCTCATTAGAACAGCTGTATCTTACGCAGACAAGGAAGGCTACAGGGAGAGGTGGCTTTAGTTCAACCTATCCATCTCACCTGCCACAGAATAGCTGTACCAGAAGAGGAGGACGTTTATGGAAGAGCTGGAACCTAGCATGCATTTCTCTTCTCCTCACCCTCTGAAACATTGGGCAGATTGATGTATGATCTCCCCTTCAGGGCACCCTGTGATGGCATCCACGCAAGTGGCTTCTATACTATGCTAAGCTTAGTAGCAAGTTACTGCCTTCTGGATGGGTTTTACTCACAGCTATCACCTTTGAATCTTCTCTGTGATGACTGAGAGACAGTCTTAAAACAAACAAATCCCCTCTGTATTGTCTAATCAAATTAGACAAGACTCCAACAAAGAGGAGTGCTGTATTTGGAGAGGAAGGTGCAGTTTAAAGTTGGTTCTTAACTCTTAGGTGATCGGTTTCATAGTGCTTTAGCATATACCCCTAGAAAGTCTTGTCTCTTACAGAGATTGCACGTTAATTTTTACTGTAGCACATTCCAGTGGGCCAGAAAAATGGAAACATTATATAAAGAGCTTGAAAAATTTTTAGTTATCCTGGGCCAAAGACATGAAGCTCCCCAGATATTAAGATAGAAGCCTTGAACTTGATGGGATGCAGAGAGCAGGGTCAATACGCCTGTGGTAGCACCAGCAGGAAACGTGCTACGTGATTTTGTTTGTTACATAGTGTTTTCTAAATATTTAGTCTTTCCTGCTTCTCATTATTGTAGATCAGCCAAGAATCAATGAAAATCTGAGTAACTGAGGTCAGCTGAATTGTTCCTGCCTTCCCAGAGACGTGTGAGGGTTTGAACAATTCTCCCAAGCAATGTGTTATAATAGAGTTAAAATAAGACCAGAAAGAGTTTTACAGTCATCTATGATCACCTTAGCAGAACAGGGCAGTACTGTCTTGCACCAAACTGCAAGAAATGTTTAGTGGTTGCCGTTATTATAGGTTATTCCTAACACCAGGATAAGAAGACGCATGCAGTCTGAGATTAGAAATACACTGTAGAGTCGTATAGAGGTCAATGAGAAGAAATTTGGATTATTCCATTATTCATAAAGCATACCAATTCTCTTTCTGAATGTCTTGATCTGTGATAATAATAAGCAAATAAGCAAAAAAGCTGCAGGATTCACAATTATATCCTGTTATCAGGAAAAAAACAGTCTGAATAATATCATCCACCTATGGCTGGGCTCTCTCCGGATCAATGCAAGGTTAAGGCCACTGCCTCTTTTGATCTCTGCTGATTAGCACAGAACTTGAGGTCTCATTAGTCAGAGTCGGGTGACGCCAGCCATATAGGGTACTTTAGCAACAGTAGATTATGAACCTTGCAAAAAGTATCACACTAAAATAGATGTATTTTTCTTTACAGTATTCTGCATACCTTGACATAGAACAAGATCAGTTTCACCTGTTTCATCTTTTAAAGTGCTGCTTACTGCTGCGAGTTGCATAAAGTGAAATAATTTCATTGCCATGAAATCAATGGGAATAGGTACACAAGACTTATTGTATTTGCACTTAAAGCTATTTATTGAGTGAAACAAATGCATACCCATTATGACTTGTCCTAAAATAACCGAGGAGAGGCTGCTAAGATTTTCTATCAGGGAAAAATCAGGGAGCTGCTTTGAGCCTACCGGCAAATTAGGCACCTTCCCCATACAAATATATACCTGTGAGCTCAGGTAATAAACAAGAGATTTACTGTAATGTCAGCAGAAATCTAGTCTAGCAGATTTGAGATAACCATTCCTGAAAAACAGGTTGCAGTATTTAAATTAACAATATTTAAAATAAATTTTTTACAGAAATACAGTTGTGAACTATGTTGCCAATGTGAATGAAAAGTTGCAAAGTTTCAAGTCGTCTCTCTCACACATGACATTAAGGAATAATATTGAGAGGGGAGTTATAGCCCCCAGAGAAAATAATTCAGATCACCTACTTCAAGCATCTCCTACCAAAGATTTTGGGAGAATTATTACTTATCGGAAAAAGTTCACAATCAGGATGTTGCTCATTTTATGGACATAATGTGAGAAATTAAAAAGCAAAATAATGAAATCACACATTGACAATTTACATGCAAACAAAAGCAAAAATATTTTAATTACATAAGCTACTGATTGAAACAGAACAACATCCTCCAATCAAGTAAGGCTGAACGTAGATGTTGTTTAAGCATGGCAAAGCATGAAAATGCCTGTCCTTCTCTTAGCCATTTATGCTTAGTACATTTTAGTATTTGTTACCAGAAATTAAGATGAAAAACCTCACTATCTCAAAACATGTCCCAGAGCTAAACTTTGTACCTAATACCTTACACATACATTTCAAGATTGAAAGTTTTGTATTTCTCAAGTTAAAATGTTATGGATAGAGCTGTGTTCATTTGATTAAGGTATTTTTTTGAACTTTTTCAACTGAGATAATGCTTCAAGGTAAAGAAATACCGCTTATTCTACACATTGTTCAGGAGCAGGAAATTAAAATCCTGCTTTCGGTAATGTGTCGAAGACAACTCAAATGATCCCATACTCTTCATTCCACCATGACCATAAAGTTTTGGAAAATGTACACTTTTACCCTCAAAAGAGAAGAGGAATGCTTCTTGGTTTTACTTGCCATCTAGTCATTATCATTATTTAAATATATATTTTTCATATGTTGATCCTCTCCTTACTATGACTGTTTTCTGTAACAAGATTCACTAATGCGCAGAGGCTGTGCGTTACTCCAAAATCTGTTTCAGCGAACAAAGATAAAATTAACTTGCAGTGTCAAATCTCCAGGCAAGATGAAGCATATTTGGACCCTGTAATTCCCTCTGCCATACTTGCCATTCTCTCATTCCACTCCTATTTCACTCAGAGGAAGTGTTCCTATATTTTCGTAACAGTGTAGATAGTTCAAAAGTGTGCCTTGCTTCCATCCATATACAGCACACCCAATCTAAAAGAAATTATTGGAAACAGTTCTTTCAGTGCTTCATTTCAATGTTGTAGGCAGTCAAACTTGATTATAATACCATGATATAAAAAAGAGCAATATATTCAGTAACAGCTTCTTAATTTTAACAACTTTCAGAAGTGCTATTAGCCAAAAATACTTAGCTGCACCAGTGGGCTTATGTGGGGACTGAAGTTGGCTTTATTTTATTCAAATATTTCAGTTAGAATTGTCTTTAGTCCTATCTGCCTGCAAACAATTTGTTTAATTTTCCTGTTTGATTTTCGACACAGAAAGGATTATTTTATTTTTTTTTTCCAATCGTCAGCTGTGAAAACTCAAACATGAGCTCAAAGAGTCAAGTCATTTCCCTAAATGTATTTATCTTGATTAAAATTCTTGACACAACTGGAGTGGATTTGAGGCATAAACTTGCAGAATAATTTATCCGAGTCACAGCTACTACTGGTAATAAATAAGAGTGAAAGAAAAACATATGACTTTCAGCTATTAAGCTGGGTGCGGCAGCACTTGCCGTTAGAAAGACTATAGTAAATTTGGAAAGTTTTATAAGTAATTAAAATGAGTTTACAACTCTTTTGTCCAACTGTTCTTTGTAAAGTCCTACTCTGAAGTCCTTGTGTTCTTGGAACAAGGGCAAGTTGCAAACACTGCTGCCATTATTTTACCTTTCCATATTTGCCAAGGGCAGCACCATATGCAGTGGATCTCCTCCTGAAGTTAAGCGATCTGTTCTTAGGTGCATATTGTTTTGGACAATCACTTCACCTTTCATGTTTAGTTTTTTCATGGTTTCTAATACCAAATAATTCTGAGTGTGGGAGTCTTAATGAAGACCGTAATGAAATTCCTCAAGTCTTGGTTTTTTTCTACAATGTACTGCTGGACACTAAATGCGGTTCCAGCAACTTAGCGCATGCATGTTCACAGCCAATATCTTGCGTTAACAAAGTTTTTTCCATTACCTTCCTACAGTTCCCTTTTAGAAGAAAAAAAAAAGCTAGAAGAACAATAAAATAAAATAAAATGAGTATTTAATTGACTATCATGTCTGAGGTCAAACAGGCACATAAAATACTAGAAGCATTAAAGTGTGATATATTAGATTACATATTCAAATATGGTTCTTATTTAATATATATTCACCACTATAGCAAACTTGCTAGTGTGAAAATTTGCCATTGTTGGCAACTGAATCCTAGTTTACCAGATGAGTCGAATTCTTCCTTGTGCTATTTTTGGGAGTGGAACAGATTTATTGTTCCGGGGAGTAACAGAGATACACACTTAATTTCACTCTTCGTGCCCTCCATGCAATTGTTTCTTCTCCCAGGCAGGGGCTCCAAGAGGGAAATCCAGAGCATGCAACAGAATTTGTTCAGAATTATTTCCCCTAAATTGATGAAAGTGATATAGAAAATAGCTGCTACTTAAGGTGTTTCTCTCTTCAGCCTGAAAATTTCTCTGGAGACATGTGGATGATGCAGAACTTCCTCAACTAGGGAAGTCAGATTAACCCCACAGCAATACAGAAACAAGATGGAAGGTCTTTCGAACTCAGTGGCACTCCTTGGTCGGAAGGAAACCCTATGCATTGAGCAAGGTGAAGATCCAGGCAGCATGAATTAAAATACAAACCACGACAGCTACTTTACTTCAAAAATACTGAGGACAAAAAGAAGGAATGCTATATTGTTCAGGAATTATTTCATTCCGAAGTAAGATACCTCAATTCCAGCTACACTCTTGTCCGAAGTTCAGGTGTCGTGGCTCTGGTCTTCCCAGTAGAGATACTTCCTCAGCCCCAACTTAAACTATTCTATGTTATGGTTCAAGGAGGCTTCAAGGAATATGGGCAAGTGACATCTTCCATCCCTATTGAGTCAGGCTGCAAGGAGAAAGGGATGACATTTGGGGCCAAAATAGCATGTAAGAAAAGTCCGTGGCCCAGGAACTTGAGCACTTGTCTGAAGATAAGACTTTCTGGACTCTGGATGCTACTCCTTAATTTTGAACATTATAACCACACAGTATTAATCTGAAGCCAGCTGTATTATAGAGAAATCAGACCAGAGTTAGCAATATCTCCCCTAGGTTGGGGACAACCGATAGGCTACCAAGTCACACTGCCGTTTCCTGACAACTCATTTTTTTCTCTCCTGCCACACTCATTTTGTTGGTGTAAGGATTAACTTACATGGACCCTGAGGTGCAGTAGGTGAGTTGAGTAGGGAAAGAGGACAAATACAGTACTAACAGAGGAGAAAGCCAAAGGATGCCTGGGGAAATAAGTGTACCAGATGAAAACATGAGAAACTCTCATGACTTAGCAGACCTGGAGCACAGACCTGGAAATGGCTAAGGAAAGACAGATGATACAGGACTGGAAACAAATACGCCCTTATGAAGTTACACAGAGGTGACCAGAAAAGACAGGAGGCCGATATATACTGGGACCTCAAGATGGACAAGGACAGATTAATGAGTGGAGAAGTTCAGAGGACAGAGAGAGTTAATTGAGGGAAAGGATTGATGTGTTTGGCAGACTATAAATTGGTGGTGGTGAGAGATAACTGATGGGACTGATGATTTGGGGATGGATAAGAAATGAAAGATTTATGGACTGAGCAGTTTAGACAGAATATTACAGGTGAAACATGGAATATCTGTTAAGTTTCTTGTAGATTGGAGGAAATATTTCGTTATGCCCTCCCTGTGTGCTGAGTAAGGACTACTTGAGTCTTCAGAAACCTTACGGTACTACTGCATGTTTAACTTAGATGCACAAGGTATGTCTACTTGCCTTACAACTCTTTCAAGGGTTACAGGGTTATAGAATGTTTCTCTCCGTATTTGTATTGTGTGATGTATCACTTTGATGAGGAAAGAATTTTGAAGTTGTGTAAGCTTTTCTTGAAGAGGCCATTTTCCCTAGAATATAGGCAAATAGATGTGCAAATCCACTCAAACTGGTTGAGTTACAGTATTATGGAGCACAGAAGTAGATGGAAAAACTATTAGGCCACAAGATACTTCTGAACCTAGAACCAAGTGCAGAACCAGTAATTCCATAGTGCTTGACTAATACATGTAAAAATAAAGTGTTCACAAATAATGTTACTAAAAAAACTTTAGTCTTGATCTGCAATTATTCTAGTATTTTCTTCAACAGAAGAGATCAAAGCGCTTAAAGTTCCTGGTCTTGTATGTTAACAAACATGTAGCTAGGAAAGTAATAGGGACATACAGAAACTTATTAGTACAAGGATATACACTATATATATTAAAAAAATATGATAATTTGCATTTTAAGCCACAGAAAGGGCTATCTGGAGAAGATATACAAGTGGAAAAATTAAAGTTTAAGCCCACTTTATTTAACTTTCCACTTCTTTTTCAAGCACAGATTTGTAGCACCCAGTGGACTAACACATTACACATAACTTCTGTCACCTGCTACCTGAGAGTCTAGGTCTGGCTCTAAGCAAAGCAACAAGAGATTGTTAAATGTTTCTGAGGACATAGAACACACTTAAAAGGGCAAGTGTAAAAATTCGAGCAAATAAATTCACAGTTTCCCAATCATTTTCATGTTTTGGCCTAAGGACTCCTTTGCTGATTCCACCCCAGGAGGATCACAGCCCATGGAATTTCTCTCACATAAAAGGCCAAGAAAACATAAAACCCTCCCTTCCTCCCACTTTCTTCTTTAATTATTACACATTTACCTATTGAACCAAATAAGCCTGCTAAATTTATACCTAGCCATATGCCACAACAAACAAGTCAGGGAAACCCAGATGGAAGAAGAGACTTCTCCATGCTCAGTTCTATTTAATACTTTACACCGGAAAGGAAAATATATTGCATTTGCTCATTACATTGAGATTTCCGATGGTTTCCTCAAAAAAATAAAATATCTAAGCCTCCTCTGACTAACACACTTCCCTCCTCTGACTAACACAGCTGAGGCTGAAGTTCAGATGTGGCACATATGTCCTGAAAAGTTATTTGAAGAAGTACTTTGTATATATACTTTTCATGTGGATTGTGTTGGTTATTGTGGTCCAAATCCAGTTACAGCAAGAGACAATATGAAAAGTCCACAAAGCGAAGAAAAAAAAAGAGAAAACACAGGAATAACCTCAAAGGAAAGAAACAGAACTCAAATAACCTTCCCTCTGGTTAAGAATTTAGTTCTCTAAAATCCTATTGGAAGACTATGTCTAATAAACCTTTTGTTTATGCTTTGGTGAAGACACTTGCAGATACCTCATTGCAAAATTGGTTGAGTCCTCCTCATTTCTCCAATATTCAACTGGTCAATATTCAATACTGAGGATTCAATATTACCAAGGAAAGCAAAATATAAAGATTGAAATTTCTTCTCACTGACTAAAAAGTCAATCAACAACAACCAATCTGTTTCACATGGCCACAATGGCATCCTTTGTTTTTATGAGGATTCTTACAGAAATCAGTGCAGCTTCTGGGCAAGTGTCAGTCATGGTACCAAAAATGCTTGCAGAAGTCTGTTATTGTAGGGGCTTGGGACACAATTGCTATACAATTTGCAATTGAAACACCAAAAGTTAGGTCTCTTGCCACACTCTTACAACCTGTTTATGCCAGTGTAATGCCTCAGAACTTAGAGCAGTGTAAAATGTAAGTAGAAAACATGCATGCAGACAAATTTAAAACGAATAAAGAAAAGAAGCACATAGAAAAAAGCTAGACATGATGTTTAGAGACTAGTCTTTTTACTCCATAATATAACAGGACATACTTAACCTGTTTTTTCTTCAAATTGCATCCAACAAAGGCTTCTTTTTCCTTTAATGAAAAGCATGAACTTCAGTTTAATAAGAAGCCTTCTCAAATGCCAGTTCTTGCCTATCAGTTGAACCTTAACACATATCCACTGCACAAGGACTAGAGATATCTGTGGTCTAGGATTAGAGAACTGTCCCTTCTATCCACACATCTGTGAAACCAGTATGTCACAAAACATGTTTTACCCCCCCCCAAAAAAAATCCTCTAAAGTTCTTCAATGTACTCAGTAATCAGCAACTTAAGATTCCTTTTTGTAACTAAAGTGTGAAATACGAGCAAGTGATATTAAAACTAAAAACATCTTAAGCCCTTTAAAATCTATTTTTGAATCATCGATCATTAACTAACCTTAACACATCCCAGTAAACACGGAGAAAAAAATTAACCTACTACACCTTACAAAAAAAAA
>VWZL01004638.1:1856123-1951037 GCA_013396915.1 Stercorarius parasiticus
GGCATTATTTTGATATCTGGAAAGAAAGAAATATGAATGATGGGGCTGAAATATTTAATTTCCATTTCATGTCTTTTCATGTATGTACTCTAATAATTTTTTTTAAAAAAAGTTCTTTTTGTGGAGAAAAACATGTAAGTGTAATCATGCCTGAGCCAGCTGGCTGTATCTAAGTGGTGTAGTAAGTTGTAAATAATCAGAGACAGTGGGATGCAAGCCATAAAAGAGTACCAAAAAGACTGTTAGAGATATCTTTGGAGTTGGAAGACTAATGTATGTACTCTTGATAGGGAACACAAGCTCTTGACAGCGTTGCAGCCATTAACCAGAGCAAAGAGTGTAAAAAGAACGTCTAATTGTAGCAGGTGGTAAAGCAGGGAGGACTAAGAGGAGAGGAACATGGCCGGGAGTGGCACGAAAGGCAGTTCAACTTTTCCAACAGGTCAGCAGTAGTTTGGTGAGGATAGACTTGCCCAGGCGGGAGAGATTCCTCTGTTGCCCACTCTGAGGACGGTGCTAGTGGGGGATGTGGAGAACAACCTGCTGCTTTTCACCTTTTCGTATTTCCTGGTGAGGCAACTGATTTTTGGAACAGATCTGGCTTTTAGGAAAAAAAAAGTGTTTAATTATTCTATATTACTCTGTTTATTATTCTACCACTGTTTTATCTTCTTTCTTCAATTAAATATAGATTGTTAAGCTTTCTCATTTTCCAGTTATGTGAAGATATTGAGTCCAGAAAATATATTTTATTAGCTCGCTAAAATTTGAAGCTATTGCTACCCGTTGATTTTTAGTAGAAGAATGAGGATTGCTTTACTAATTCTTCTTCATAATTAGGGTTGATTGGTTGGTTTTCTGAGGACGGGAAAAACATGAATAACAAGCCACAAAGATTTCATAAAAGAGAAAAAAAAAACGCGTCTTTCCAAATAATAATACTAGAAAGTCACTTATTCTAATGTTGTCTTTTCTTCCTTCATGTTGTGGTAGTCTCTAGAAAATGAATATAAATTTCTCATTTCTGCATTTTGCTCAGGTTGAGCTTGACATTTTTTGCTTCTAGTGGGAACAGAAGACAAATAGCAGGAAAACAGCAACTGAATCTGAGTGAATAATCAGTGATTCATTTTCTGTTTTCTTTCATTTACTGCCACTCTTAGTCTTTTTGAAACCTAAAAAGAGTCACCTAGTGTAGTAACGAGACCCAAAGGTAAAGAGGCAAATTGCCTAGAAGGCTTCTGGGGAACTGTGTAAGCTATGCTTGTCTGAAACTGAGAACCACACAGATTTTGTAACTGTGAAAGCATTTTCCATTCTCTGTTTCTTTAAAGTGTGTATCACCCATGCAGACCTTTCATTAGTAAGGATGCAGTCTGGCCCATCTGTTCACAAGCCAGATAAATGCACAGCTCTTTCTGCAGTGAAGAGGTACAAGAAACCTCCCTGTCCCTGAGACTATAGAGAAATGAAGCATGCTTTTCCCACTGACAGCTAATACCACTGATAGTTACTCTGTGTTAGGAGAGAGACTTGACAACTTGGGAAGATGAAGGAAGCTCTTTGGAAGTCAAGAACTGAAACTCCAGCTTGGGTATGAGGAGACTTTAAGGGTGCTTTTAAAAGCAACTAAAAGCAGCACATGATTTTCAGAAGAGAAATGCAGGTGTTCCAAGCAGTAATAGGCAAGGGTTTAAAAAAAAAAAAAAAGTACAAAGGCAAACATCAGTCTATGAAAGCGAGAGAGCTGTGGCAGCCGGGCAGGCTGTTGGACTGACTGCTGTCAGAGGTGAAACTAAAGTAGAGAAAGAGCACGGACTGAAGAGATGAATAATGACTAGTGAGAGTCAAGCATGATCTCTCTGGGCCTCAGCAAGAAAACCCAACAGTGAGGAGCACTGACAAGTTGAATCCCAGAGGCTGAGACGGTGAGAAATGATGATGTCCAGACCAAGGAAGAAAATGGAGCGTGATGTAAAGCCCATGGTAGTATCTGAAATACAAATAAGATTCCTTTTTAAAACCACAGACACAACAAATGATGAAAATGCTAATCCTAATGATGGCTTCTGCAGTGAATATTTTGTATGTGAGTGGAGAAGCGTGTCTTGAGGCAGGACTTCAAGTTTGTAAATGGGGAATAAGCACAGCACTGAAGGGCCTGAGGAGCAGGTTATTTTCAAGAACTGTGGTGTGCTATAAAAGGACCATGACTGACAGCTTGAATTAGTCGAGCATCCTCAGACAAAAATGTCAATAGAAATATTTTGATCAATAAGGTTTATATTTATTTTTTTAAATAATATAAATATAGTCCCTACACACTTGCTGAATTTAAGGCTTCTGTCCATATAAATACGTCAAAAGAAGACCTTACTATTTACTCATTGAGTAGTCTGGGAAAAGTTACTTTAGCTCACTTCCTTCCCTCTTCTGCATGAAAACAGGGAAGTCAGGTCAACTAAACTAAAGTGTATATATAACTAATACTGTTCCTGATATAATAGCATTTATGCTTGAAGTTAAACCTGTATGCAAAAATTGACAGCTAAATTAAAATACTTTAAAAAAAAATTAAAAAGAAAGAAATTTGACACTAAATGATTGGCATATCCACTATTACAAAAGAGCAGTAAGAATACTACAAATTCTAGCATTTTAGTTAAAAAAATTTTTTTCAAAACCTTTCTAATTTGAATTTTAACAGTGCTTTCAGCATTGAGGTAAATGTACTTTAGTTAAAACCATATCTGCCTATTTTACCAGCTTCAGATTGACCTTAACTAAGCTGTCTATGTTGCTGGAGGTGATGAAATGACTGATGAATAAAGCAACTGGGAAATCCCTGAATTAACTGTTAAATGAAGGCCCACAGTAGAACTCTGAGTCTTGATATGTCTTGAAACTTTCTCAAAGGATTTAAAATCTCCATTTGAATAGAAATTTTGGCAGAAGAGGGAAAACCTTTATGGAAAGTCAAGTGTTCACAGTTTTTAAGTGAATTTTATAAGAACAGGTGTCCCATTTTGATGCATAACTGGAGACGGCTGTTATCAATGCTGATGCTTCCATTGCTTGGTGGAACAACACTAAAACCTATTTGGCTGTCTTTGAGTCAGTTCTCAAATCCTTGGAAGGTGCATTTTCTTCATGCTAATTGCAACCTGAAACTTCATTTTATTCTGTAAAAAGAAACGTTCAATGGAGCTAGGAAAAAAAAAATTGGCCTCAGTTTTGAGTGAGGAGGTTAACATTGTGCACAATTTTTCAGCAATGGCATTTGCTCTAGAATGAAAAAGCAGCAGCTTCATGCTGAACAGGCTGTAACACAGCTGCTGTAAAGTGAGTTGAATCACAGCTAAGGTATATCATCCTCTATACCCACCATTTCATGAGAGCTCCCTGGAGAGCTCTACAGCTATTTTTGATGTGGATTATAGGTATTATTATTTATGTAGCATTGCACAGTATCTGGGTATGGATAAAAGTATCTCCTGAAGTGCCAGACGTTTTGAAAAGCTAGATTCACAAAGAAGATATAGAAGCATATTTGGTAGAATAACTTTATGTTTACTCTACTCTAAAACAGATTAATCTTTGTCACAAGCTTCAGTTGTTGAGTTTACAGACACTAGAAATAAACTTGCCATGACTGGAAGTTATGAAAGCTTTAATATGTAGTTGTATATATAGTGGAATCTTTTTTTGGTATTTTGTGGTTTGTTTTTTTTTTTTGGTAAAAGTTTACACCAGATGATTCAATTAAAACTCAATTTCAATCTTAAAAAATAATAGGACTTGCTCACTTTAGCGATTTTAACATTGTTTAATAACAACTATAAAAAGAAATGTAACTGATGTATTTGGGAGTTATCTGAGATCTGCAGGCTTTGGGACTCAAGCTTGCAGTATTAAACATTTTTGGTTAAATCCATTAAAATGCCTAATCACATAGCTTACTTGCGAACACTGAGTAGTTTCAATTAATATAAGTTAATGGACCATTCGCATACCTTAATAACTTGTGTGGGTCGTGGGCGCATGGTACATACTAACATCTAATCACCTCAGAATTTCTGGAACATGAAAGAAGAACAAAACAAAGCAACAAAATGAGCTGGGCTTTGTTTTCTTCAGTTCGTCGATATGACCAAACTTCTATTGGATTTTCATGTAGATTGCCTCAGTCTGCATTTGCATTACAAATTTTTATTCTTATTGGTGTTAAATGGATATATAATACTCACACGGCTGTAACAATGAGCTTACAGGCTCACTTATTTTGTTTTATAATTCAGTATTGTAGTGGAATGAAAAGCAAATATTTTGCTATAATGGTTATGCTAATTGACTTTTAATGTTGTTTTATTTTCCAGCTACTCACCAGCAGCCTCCAAAGTTTAATAAAGCTCAAAACATTTAATTTTATTGCCTTGCACTATTGATTATCTGTTTAACACTAAGAACAATGTGATCTGTTGTCTTTGCCTTGCTGATTGCCTGAATTATCTTGAAGAAATAAGAGATGTGCATGAGGAGAATCTCATGCAATAAAAAATGTCACTTGTATGCATTACTCATGGCTATTGTACAAAACCCACAGGCCTTTAATCTCAGACTTGCAAAGGAAAGAAATTCTATTGTTTCACAACTGAACTCGATATTCCCTCAGGCATTACACCACCATTTATGTTTCTCTTTCTTGATTTTTATTGCCAACATAAGCTTATTTAAAGAAATGAATAGCATGCTGTCTACTTTGAGACAAATATTAAAATAATACTTCAAAAACCCTACTAGATTTATTAGAGAGGGTTTATTTTAAACTTCGAAGTTAAATTATTAAGGAAAACCATGTCTGTTTCAAAGAAATAACAGAAAGAAACAAAATATAAGAACAATACAAGGCTACGTCCATTCTACCATTATGAAATATTTTTCACTTGTCATAATGTGGCTATGAAAACCTGAAGAGTGGGAAGACTGAAACAAGCTATTCATAAGAAGTAATGAGTGACTTTTTAGAAATACTTTATCAAAACCTTTTTTTGTGTAGAACTATATTTTCATTATCTGCCAATCACATGGTTAGAAAGAACTAGTAACTTCTGTCAAATGTATGGAGCTCCCATCTCACTGTACAGTTCGTTCTTTTGAAAGCTGATGTGGTATTGACTGTGCTGCGTGAGTTTTCTCTTTGCGAAGTAGAACAAATTCCAGGTGTTGTGGCAGCAGATGTTTTACCATCAATGAGCTCATAGAAACTATCATTCTAGTGAATCAATAAGCGTAATCTTGTGCATGGTGAGCTGGAACAAATCACGAGTCTTTCATTCTAACTTTATTTTTAAGTATATCACGTCCTCTTCTCCAAATTTTTGGAGAAGTGTGTAAAACACTTAAAAGGGACCCCTCATTTTTCTACATATCTGTAACTTTAGTGCTTGCACTGGGAATATCAGTTGCATTCATCAGAGAGAGGTAGAAGACTGAGATAACAAATCATCCAGGACTATTACTTCTGGGGAAGTAAATGGAGAATGGAGGTAGATTTGTACAGAATGCATTGGTTGCTATTTTCAGCTTCCCTATCTTTTTCAGAAAATTTCTTTTTTTTTTTTTTTTTCAGATTTCCATATATTCTGGAATATCAGTACTTGCTTGTGACTTACTCCATAAGTGAGTGCTGTTTAACCTCAAGAAAGATGAAAACTGACTGAAAGTCAGTTTTAGCAACTTTAGAGTGTCTAAAGTTAAGAAATGGGAAGTGCTATCAATTCCATTTTAAAGACACTCTCCTCCCTCCTCCCCCCACCTTGCTAAATAGTACTTTTAAAATTATACTGTCAGGAAACTGAACGTAGAACCAACCATAGAATGGTTTGGGTTGGAAGGGACCTTTAAAAGTCATCTTTTTCAACCCTGCAATAACCACGGCCATCTTCAACAACATCAGGTTGCTCAGAGCCCTGTCCAAGCTGACCTTGAACTTTTCCAGGGATGGGGGACCTGCCACCCCTTTGGGCAACCTGCTCCAGTGTTTCACCAGATAGAATGTGTAAGGTTATATATGAAAGCAACAATGTGCACAGGATTTGGGCTAATCTTATCCTGGCTATGATTTTTTTTCATATTAAAAAAAAAAAAATCTCAAAAAAAAAAAGCTTTAGTAGAGTTTGTAGTATTTTGTAGGTCTGAAATGAGCTGCATGCTTTCATTTTTTCATAGCCTTCATATTGTGATAATATTCTGACCAATTCTAGTAAAGGCTTTTAGTTTCTGAACAACATAGGTTTAAAATTGAGTTTTAGGACCCTCCTTGTTGGTATTTTGGCATATGTTTTGTCTCCTATATTTGTGGAGAAATTGCAAAAGGACATACATCTGCATTTCTGAGAGTTTAAATTCAGGGGGATCGAACTAACCTTCTTCCTCAGTAAAACTTATCTTTTGGCTCCATCTCTCCAGTTCTCTCTAGTATGAAGTGAAGTAGAAATTTTCTCCTTTCTCTGCTTTTACAACTGTTAATTTTCAGCCATACATCTTCCTTGGTCTGGATCAGCAGTGTCACTGCCAGTGTGGGGGACCTGGGAGAAATGAGCAATGAAACAGAGAAGTGAAACATCCTGGACTTAAACTTGAATAAAATGTAACCATGGTATAAAATTCCTCAGCGAACCCCTTTTCATTGAGATAAACTCCTTTGGGGCAGACAAATCGGCCCCAGAGAAAGGAGATTCTGGCCAGTGCGGCTCCAAAGCAGCAGGTAATGTATGGTGGACACGCTGTCACCTTCTGTCCTGGGCAGCATTTGAATCATGTTATCTCCATAAACTCCTTCCAGAAATCATTCTTACCAAATCTTTTGTGAGTCAGGGTTTTGAGTGTGCATGACATATCAGGCAATTGTTATAGAGGGGCATTAGAATATTCGATTATTTTAGAAAATTATCAAGAAGGAGTCTTTGCATAAGCTTTTGACCTATGTGCAAATATTTACGATGTTGTTTAGCCTATTCTACTTTAAAATAAAACTTCAATCTAAAGAGGATCAATAAATCACTTCACTATTTTGGAGTTTGATATGATATTTTCTTTTCAAAGGTAGTATTTAAACATGAATAACATGACATTTTGTGATTTTCCTAGCGAAAAATGTTTTAGCAGCTCTTATACGCAACATAATTATTTTTTTTTTGTAAGTTTGGAACTAGTTGAATTCAGATCCTATTAGTAGCGTCAGTTCTTGATATCTAGACATCTCTCTGCAACTTTGTACATTCTACCATTCCTGGTGAAACTTGTTAAAAGTTTTTCAGGAAATGTTGGGTTTAGTATACGTTAAAACACATGGGTTCAGTAGGAGTCAAAATGTATCTATGTGATTGGTTTCCCTCTTTGGACAACAGGCAAATCAGTAAGGCACAGATTGCAATTATTAATTTAAAGTGTTTTCACTGTGTTATTTTACTGTAACGCTTTTTAATATCTATATTTTGTATATACACAAAAGAAAATTGCAGATTTCAGTCTGATACAATTGCTTTTTGCAACATAAATGGTTTAGAAACATCAGTAAAAATAGTATGTTGACATAAAATATATAAAATATGGAAATTCAAGGCATGTTTTGTTATAGCCAAGTATTGATTATTATTTTCTTCCTTGTACTTAGAATATCATCTTTATGATATATTTTTACATTAATTAAAAAATATTTTTTATTATTATTAAATTTTGATAGACCCAGAGAAAAAGGATAATCCATGATCTGGAAAAAACCCCAAACAACCTAAAACCTAGCATGCAAGAATTTTTTTTGTATTTATTAAGGCAAGATAGATATAAACATGAAAGTATTTGGGAAGGAAAGAGGAAAGACGATTTCAATGTAGAAGTACTTAGGCTGCTTTAGTATTTAGGACTTTTAAATTTTAATGGAGTATCTAATGAACCACCAAATGTATCTGTATATTTTCTCTGTCAGCTACAGTAATGACTTAAGGTTTTCTAACTAATGTGTATAAATTATTTTAATGTACCCCATAAGCTTGAAACGGAACAAGATACAGTGCTGTGTGACAAAACCGTCCATAAAACACCTGCAAAACCAGGAGATTTGATCTAAAAAACTTTGCATTTTTTACCCTGTGAGATTTGGGTAAGGATAACTATCTCTTGGTGGCTCTGCTTCCCTATTTGTAAAATATAGAAAATTATGTTTTTAAGAAGGCATTCTACCTGCCTGCTAAGTTAGCTTAATTGTCGATGTGAATCTGCACTATTCCTGTAATACCCTGATCCATCCCTGCGGTAACTGTTCCCTCATGTTCGTGTGACACTCTGAAGTGTTTGAGAGGAAGATGCAATATAAATATAGAGCAGTGCTGCTAAGCATCATTTTTGTGGTGGGAGTGTGTGCATCTCAGCACGCACCGGCACAAGGGTGTTATGGCTGGTGTTCAGTTTCCCTGTCGTTTTCAATCAGACGCTGTGTGGAGGTGGAAGGTGAAGGTGAGGGCAGGGCAGGAAGAAGTGAGAAGTGAGGTCCTGATCTCTTCTCCTGGTTGTGTCAAGGCAGAGGGCTGGAGAAATGCATGGCCATGGTGGGAGAAGGGTTAGGTGTAAAAAACTGGTTGGCGGTGGACAAGAGGGCAAACATGGGTCTCCCTCAATGAGCAATACATTTATCTGTGTGTTCCCAGGAGCGCACGGCGCTCTGACACCTACCATGGGACACTTCTGGTCGCTTGCTCTGTGCCTTCGAGGCAAGTCCGGCACCATGAGCTCTGGGGACATGGAGGCTGGTGTCAGGCTTGAGTGGACCTTCAGGCCTGGGAGGCCAGGATATAGGTGTGGTGAGCCCATGCTTCGAAGAAACTTTCAAGTCATCTTGCTTTGGGATTATCAGTGTTTTAGAGCATTTCTTGAGAACTCCTACATCTGCGTTGGCTTCTGGCTGTGGCCTATTGAACTTTGCAGAGCTCAGGAATAAAAGTCACCCTATATCTTGAGCTGGAAAGAATAAGCAATTCCAAGCATAAAGAAGGTGAAAATATGAAAAATTCTACTCGTCAGGTTCATTTAATGCAACTTGTCATTTTTGTGTATGCGATACTAATAATAACAGCTAGCTTTTATCAGAAGTCTCAAAATACTTGTAGAAAGGTTATTATTTTCTTCTACTGGGAAAATGAATTGAAAGGTGATTAAATGATTTTTCTGAGTTCATCAAAGGCAGACTCAGTGATAAAGTTTGCATTTATGAGACCCTGACCTCTATTCACTAGCTCACAGCACTATCAGAAATATGATAAAATTCTGAGATACAGTTCCCATTACAATGTTAATTCTAACATTTCTATGAACTTTCTCCTTTACAGATGTGCTGGGAAAAGGATATTAGTACAGATTGTATGGTGTTCTCTAAAACAGGTATCCTACATGTGCTTTGGTCCTTCTTTTGCCTCATAATAGTTATACCATCAGTTAAAACAATTGCTGTAGGGAACACTTAACAGAGTGAGCTTTATCTGTCTGTCGGTAGCATCTTTCTTTAAGATTAATTTTTTAATGGTTTTAAATGATAAATCTGGTCTAAAAAGGTTAGCATCAAACTTTCAGGTTTGACTTACTCTGTTTGAGTTGATTCAAAATTTAAATCTAGGGCTGCTTTTCTCCTTGCTCACTTTCTCTCTTGCGCACGCTTTCATTCTCTTCTTTGTACGATTCTTAAATCCAAACGAACAAATGTGATTGCTTTGCAGACTAAAACTGAAAATCAGTTATCTCATGAAATATATAGACAACCAAGCCCGACATTTTTATTCGTGGAAGGATGACATTTAAATTGCTATTGATCAGAAGAAAAGTCCAGTTTGAGCAAAAGAATAAGGATAAACTCAAACTTATTTGCTGAGGCTCTGCAAACAATTTAGATATATAACAGACTTAATAGAAAAATCTATGTACGCTGAAAGTCATCAGGTTTTGTTAACCCTGTAATGTTCTCAACTCTTTAAATGTCTATTGTTAAATGATAATTTTGAATCCTACTTAATTAAAAGTTAAAATGACAGAAGAGAGAACTAGGGCCTTGAAGTTAAATTTTGAAATATTTATTTCTAAAGTTAGGAATACACAGCTGGGTGGGGGCTTTTTCATGGTTGTTTTGGGGTGGTTTTGGGGTGTTTTTTTCTTAGTTTTTCTGTTTGTTTCTTTTTGCTTGTTTGGTTGGTTAAGTTTTTTGTTTGTTTTGCTTTGTTGGTGTTTTTTCTTTTTTTCTTTTAAAAGATACAGCCTAGAGATATGCATGATCTTCGTGGAATGTGAGTATTTCTCCCTGTTTTGTGGGATAGCTGGGCTTGTTTCTGTTTTGGAGCCTCTTGCCCTGCTGGACAGCAGGTGAACTGGGATGCTCTGAAGCAACTGCTAGCACCTTTGGAAGGTGTTAATGCCCTTTGCTGCTGAGCTGTGACACGTTAGTGACACTTTCAGATGGTTAAAGAGTAGTTCTTAAAATATTTTTATCCTGGAGGCTTATTGTGATGTTGACCTTGCTGCATGTAAAATATCTGGGATAGTAAACCAACAAAAAAAATCCCTCTCTATTAAAAGTAACGCAAAAGGTCTGGTGTTTGACTAGCATTTTCTTTGATTCAAACCCCTCATCCCCTGGTTTTTGATGTCTAGAATGTTTTCCTCAGGGTAAATACAGTTTTCTCTTCCCATTTTAAAATAAGTAGTTTATTAAGCATACCTTTCAATAATTTTATAACATCAATAATAGTGCTGTTTTATTTCTAACGTTTATAACAAGAAATCTTAAAATTGTCTTGATTTGCTTGTAGTGTGTACTTCTGTGCTAAATTGCCTTTATGAAGTACTCATGGAAAGGTATGAAGAAGGTCCCAGAAGGGACTTGTCTTCATTTTTAAAAACCACTTCTCTGAGAAAAATTAAAAGAGAAAAAAAAATAACAATGTGGCTTATCTTACTGGGGGATTTGTGTGGTTTTTTTGTTTGTTTTTGTTTTTTTTTTTTTTATTCCACCTCTACTTTGCCTTTTCCATTGCGCTACACTGTGCTTATGTGTTATGACTCCCCAGATGCTTCCTCTGAAGCATCTGGAGTAGTTTAGTACTAAGGTCAGACTGCTAGAGTGGGTGAATTTGTGCTCTGCCTAGGTTACAGGCAGAGGACTAATGTTCATCAGTGATTCTATTTGAAAGAGAAAAAATTTAAGCCCTTTTCAACATGTCATTGGTCTATTAGTGTGCGAGTCATTAGGTATATACACCTTTATAGTAAAAAACCGAACACTCAAGCTGCAAGATCATAGAATGGTTTGGGCTGGAAGGCACCTTAAAGGTCACCTAGTTCCAACCCCCCTGCCATGGGCAGGGACACCTCCCACTAGACCAGACTGCTCAAAGTCCCATCCAGCCTGGCCTTGAACTCTTCCAGGGATGGGGCATCCACAATTTCCCTGGGCAACCTGTTCCAGTGCCTCACCACCCTTACAGTAAAGAATTTCTTACTAGTATCCAATCTAAATCTACCCTCTTTCAGTTTGAAACCATTATCGCTTGTCCTGTCATTACACTCCCTGTTAAGGAGTCCCTCCCCATCCTTCCTGTAAGCCCCCTTTAGGTACTGGAAGGCTGCTATAAGGTCTCTGCAGAGCCTTCTCTTCTCCAGGCTGAACAGCCCCAACAGTCTCAGCCTGTCCTCATAGCAGAGGTGCTCCAGCCCTCTCATCATCTTTGTGGCCCTCCTCTGGACCTGTTCTAACAGATCCATGTCCTTCTTGTGCTGAGGACTCCAGAGCTGGACACAGTACTCTAGGTGGGGTCTCTCCAGATATAATGTTGTCTTTGAGGCTGAACTTCTGGGCTGCAAAACAGGATTTTCCTGAAATAGGGAAGAAATAAGGGAAGAAGGAAAGGAGAAGTAAAAAAGATATGCTAGATTTATTTGTGAATTGTAAGGTTTTGGGGGCTTATGTCAGTTCTTTAAGACTCATCAGTAGGACAGAGGGATGTGGACTGATCCTTCTTTATGCATAAATAAAGCATAGGGATAAGTCGCCAGGGTTTGAAGAGGTATTTCGATCCTGTCCTTCTTTTAAATGGTTCTGTTTCCTTGGATACAGATATCTATCCGAAAGAGCCTGAAATATATAATCCAATTTGATGGACACCAAAGTTACAATTCCAGACCAAAATGACCTTGTTTTAATGGAGTTCTCCACAACGTGCACAGTGAAGTCTGAGCTGTTATTCGTCAGAGGGTGTATACTATTGCAAAGATACACTGATACAAATGAATGGTTATGAGAATTTTATGACCCACTCATTTCTTTAATATCTTAAGTAGGATGAAGCAATTGGCTGACTAATGAGATCTTAATGGGAGTAGTGGGCTGAGTGAGGGGAGTATAACTGTCTTCATTTAGTCTAAATCTGTCCTGACTAGAAATTTACTGTCCTGAGAATTTTTCTTTTAATATTGCAGAACTGGCACTGACAACATTACCAGTATATGTAATGGTTTGGAAAGGGCAATGACAGCAACAGAGAAAATAATCTTAGCAAATGTGAGTATTGCTGGTGAGTGTTTTGAGGGGACCTGCATATTTTCAGGAACCAGCTTCTTTTATCAAACCCCAGGACTTGAAATCTCCGCAGCCCAAAGACAATTTTCATAAATAATTTCCAGCAGTTAGGGTACATAGCTTTCATTTTAATTTCCTCAGCGATATGCAACATAATGTAGGAGCATAGTGAAATAAATCTTAGTTGCATGGGCTTTTGTTTGTTTGTATCCTCTAATTTTATCTTTTAATTCACTTCTGTTTCTTCCTATCGTGTACTTTTTTCCTCCCTTCTGATACTAAGAGCTCTTCACTTGAAGAATTTACTTTTAGCTTTTCTACTTAAAGAAATTATTTGGATCCCCTTTTTCCTTCTCATCTGATTCTTCCTAGTCTGTTAGCAGACTAGCATAGTAACTATGAGTCTCACAGTTCATATTCACTTTCATTCCCCTTTTGGTCTAAAATTGCTTTCACAGATGTCTCTCTCACTGCTGTGTGTTTTGAAGTTTAACATCTTCGGGTCAATTCGGTCTCTTAAATTTATGTAGCGGTTTGTTACAATGGTACTACTGTAGCTGTTATGGTCTACAGTATTTTGGCTGGAAGTAGCATCTTAGACCAACCAATATAGTCTGGAAGAAAACCTGCAGCTTGCAGTTGTATGCTTTTCCTGTCTGAAAGAAACAGCAATCTTTAAAACGAAATACTAGTTGAAAACAATTATTCTAACTTAATTAGCTGTGTTACTTAGACCATGGGATAATAGATAATGGGCATCTGTGTCTGTATGGAGGTGTTAACCACGTTTTTACCTTTTTTCCTGACTTATAAGAAAGGGAAAGAGTGAATTTACCGTCTGCAGGACATTGTTAGTTAACAGAGGGAAATTGCAATGTTCCATAAAAGCAGTGCCTCTATTGAGTACGTAATTGTGAGTATCCTCTAGCGTTATGAATCGCAGTTTCCAGTTCGCATGGGAATTAGTTCATCTTTTACAGGCTTTTTGGGAGCCTCCCTAGGAGGGGAGGAGATGGGGGTCAGAGCTGACTCATGTCACAAATGCCCTCCCTGGCTGCCTGTGCCCTTCGCTGACTGTCCCTGCAAGGTCACTGTGAGGCTGCTGTTTCACCCAAGCAATTTGGGGAGCACTATTTAGTGCTTTGGATGATGTACCCTGCATTTTGAAAGGGTGTGCTGCAGGAGGCATCTTCTTGGGTCATTCAGATTTGTGCTCTTTCCCAAGATGTGGGGAGGTCACATTTGATGCATGCCGTATACTGGGGAGTTTCATGATAAACAGGGGCTGTTTGAAAAGTAGGAGTTTCTAAGAAATATGTTTAGAGGTTGAAACTTCTTCTACTATGAGTTGTAACTTTTCAAAAGTTTTATTTTTGTAAAAAATTTGTCCATAGGAGGTGTTTTCCCAGAACACTATTCTAGTCGGGTAAAAATCCTCATTAGGTAGCTGAGTGGTATCACAGCAGTTCTCCTCAGAAAATCTGGTGGTATCTAAAGGGATGTCTCATATTATTTATATTGTTGTCTATAGAAAAATGAATTTATAATGACTAGTAGGTACAACTACTACTGCTACTTTTGTAGTAATAGTATCAATGAGTAATAATTCTTGGTTCATAAGACATGCATTGAACTCTTTCATCTGGTTGGAAAGTTTGCTGGATTTTTGCAGGTAGAAATTCATCTGGGAAAAGTGTTCATTGTTTTTTGCTAAAGCTTGTCATTTGGAGAGGACAAGAGTGACCTACAGAAGACTCAGGGCTCCTCAGCCTAAACTGATTTTTCTGTCTTCAGAATGACAGTTTAAGTATAAACCACTACTACCATAGGAGGGAGAGAGATACAATGCTTTTTTCAAGTTTGTTGTAGTGGATAATCTGAGAGCTGTGTGTCGGCCTCATTGATGTAGCCTTTCAGTTTCAGGATTACTATCTCTTTTCTTTTGTCTGCTACTTTAATTACTATTTGATGATTATGGACAGTATGGATTTTCTCTCTGAAAGATAACAACCTTTTTTTCTTCTACAGAGTGCTCTGCTCTGTAGTCGGAAAACATCTTTCTTTCAGATGGTCTGACTAATATATGCAGTTAAACTTAATTGTTTGCAATTTGTATGCAGCTTTGGAATTGCCTCTGTTTCGAATATGAAGAGCTTGTGTACCTGTAAGTCTATTTTCTTTTCCTGCTAAGGGATCTTTTTCCATGAATCTTGTATTAGCTTGGGTGGGAATCTGTTTTTAACATGGATCGTTATCCTAAATGAGATATTAAAGTGTGATTGAAATAGGTTCCAGGTACAGCCTGGCTATTGTCAGTCTGCCACACTTTTGGAACATCTTTAGGCCCACTCCATTCAAAATAAGATAGCAAAAACTTGGTACAATTAAGATGACTTCTTAAATTCACTCTTTTTAAAGCAAAGATATTTATTAACATGTTATAGAATACAAAATTTTCATAATAAACTTGCAACTCTGCATAGGCAGCTAAAAACATCATCATTTAATAAGTTCAGTCAGATAAAGGCAGTGAAACCCAAAATGCCTATCCATATTTCATAAAAAATTCTAAAGAAGGGCGCAGTCGCCTGAAACTGCACCGAGGCAAAATTTAGGGCTTAATTACGGCATTGTGATTTTTTTTTTTTTAGAATTCCCAGTCCTCTATCTCCCAAAGTCTTGAAGAACATGAAGCTTATTAGGTGAACATGCCTAAGAATCTAATATTTTTCTTTACGTGCTTCCATAAACCAACACTTCTCTGTCAGAAGCTAATAGTTCTGCATCTTTAATGGGTGTTGAGCTCAGCTACCTGAGCAGCACCAGAGCAATGCTCTTAGCAGTGTATGTTATATTGAATTTTTTTTTTTGTTTTGTTTTGCAAATAAGGGCCAGGAGAAAGAACAGCTCTTTGTGACAAGGGAAAACGGAAGGGGAAAGAACGAGTGTGGACTGTGCTGGCCTGCTGCTCCTGTGGACCTACAGACAAGGATGGTGAAGGTGGAAATGGCTCCAAGGGGAGCAGCCTGACCCCGTTTCTACAGCACCTCTGAAGCTTCTGGGGCTGCCCAGGGCTTGGACACAGAGACAGCAGGCTTTGGGCCAGGGCCAGTATGCTTGGACCCAGGGAAATTTTCTGATATAGGCCAGCACACAGCTTTCCTCCATGCAAAATTCTCAGCTCAGCCCAAAACACACCTTTCAGGCAGCAGCTGAAATGGAGATGGAGCTGCTGGTGGTACACTTCCTGTGTGATTAGATGTTAGCTAAAGTATATAAACCAGTACTTGGAGTAGGTTTGCAATTATAGTCTTCCTCTCTCAATAGGATGAATATCCTAATCATGGAAATAAAGGGTTATGGGCTGTTTCCTCTACAGTAAGGTTAAGTCTTTACTTTGCAAGTGGGACTATGTCGTGGTTTAACCAGCCAACAACCAGGACCACACAGGTGCTTCTGCAGTTCTCCCCTGCAAGAAGAGAGAGAAAAGGAGGGGAAAGAAAAGGGGAAAAAACCTTGTGGGTTGAGGTAAAGTCAATTTAATAGAACAATAACAGAAAAAGGAAAATAACAACAATAATAATAATGGTAAAGAGTATAGAAGATAAAGTATACAACACCAGTTGCTCTCACCACCCAGTGAATTGGTTGCCCAGCTCCTCCTAAGCAGCGACTGTGAATTCCTGTCCTCCAGCCAACCCCCATTTATATAATGAGCATGATGTCTATGGTATGAAATATTCCATTGGCCGTTCTGTTGTTCTGTCTATGCTCCTTCTCAGCTTCTATGGGAAGCTGAAAAAAGTCCTTGGCTAGTATAAACATTACCTAGCTACAACTAAAACAATATGCATTATTGACATTCCTTTCATACCAAATCTGAAAACACAGCAACCACTAGAAAGAAAACTAACTCTATCTCAGCTGAAAGCAAGACAGGCATAATCCCTATAATCAAGTGTAAGTTGAGGATATAGAGTAAGAAAACAAGGGCCACAAAGTCTATAGGTCTGTGTTTTAATTGTTTTTCCTATGCTAAATTAACAGGTTTTACATAGTAAGTGCAAACACACAAACAAAGCACCTCAGACCATCTGGAGGAACAGCAATAATTTGAAGAAAACCAAGATAGACATCAACACTTACTTTTCTGGAGATAGAGATACTATTGATGATAGTATTTTGCAACAGAAATAGCATGTCCCTCTCTGTTATTGGCAGTGGGGGGAAAACCAACTGTATCAACAAAACCAAATTAAAGGAAACAGATTTACTATAGTCACTAAACAGGAGGGAATAGAAGAGTTTGTCTGACAACAGTTTGCCTTCAGGTGGTCAGAAAGCCACTAATGCGCAGAGCCAGCATCCACCAGGGGAGAGAGTACTCGTATTTTTCAGGAAGTTTAGGCTGCTTAAAGTAACCACTTCCTCTCGTGTGGTGTTTTATTTGCCTTCAACCTTCCCTTCTCATTCAAAGTAGGAGAACCTGCAATTGAACCTCCTTGGGCAGAGGTTCTTCTTCTTGATGATTAAGTTTAAAAGTGTAAGATGTGTTCCTCTTACTCTGGAATGATAGATTAAGAGCTAGAAAGCATTTTAAAAATAATTGGGGTTTATATTTTTTATAGTTTATATTGTTTATATCTTTACCTCTAATTACCTGTTTAAAATTAATTTTAGTTTATGTAATGTATATCTAGGCTATATGACTGGTCCGGTCCCACTCTTTTTAGTGGGATCATGGTAATCGTCCAGTCCATTTTTGTTTTGGCACTTGGTTCGTAGTTCTGTCAAGTCTGTCAAACCTTTTGACAGCCAAACCTCAGCATTTGCCAAACTGGCTATCTTTAATTTAAGGAAGGAAACTGTTAGAGATGGTTTTCTCTACAAGTGTTCATCATTTTCTTTAAAAGGACAAGTTCCAGACAGTGAGTCATGCGCGTCTTTGGGAAGCAGTCTATACAACATATTAGCTGATGGGAGGTCCTACTTAATCAGGAGTAGGATGAAACCTAAAGCTGCAAAACACCATTTAGAATTTTTTCTTTTTACACAAGTGAGCAATAGTCTTAATTGTATGTAATAATACACATACAATTGTACTGTGGGTAATTAAATCTGTCATCTTGCTTTAGGTGGACTTGTTTCATGTTAGACCCTTGATGTAGTTGATGTAAACTGGTTTTGATTCAATGGAGCTAGTTTACATTGATTAAGGATCTGGTCAATTATATTCTGCTTATATCATCTTGTAAGAGGAAAATAGCAAGGAGTAAATTCATAACCTCATGTGTCATTAAGTACACCATCAAAAAGAAAAAAAACCCCAAACATTAAATAATAATTCTATATAAAGAAGCAAGCTTAGCTATGGTGAAGATACAGATAGAACGCATGCATAATTGACAAGACAGGGAAACAAATTACAAAAAGGGCAAGCTCAGCATAACCTCAAGAATGTGTTAAAATTCATTCATATTCACTGTTAGGAGCTTTGGGGGAATGCTTTAGCTTTTATTTGAGAAATAAATACAATTAGAGGAAATTAAGAGTACGCTAATATAACTAAACCAATACAAAAGTCCTTGTGTTGACAAATGGACCTTCAAATAATCATGTACAACAACTTCTATAAATGTTTGCTGATGTGGTTCCACTTGTCGCTCTCAATATTTCAATATTGATAGACTGTTTAGCAAAACAGATTAAAAGAACTTTTTGGCTAGAATGTGCCTCTTTTTTTTTTAAACACAGATGATGAGAAAGTAATATTTTATTGGAGAGGCACCAACATGTACTTGTGATCGTTTTAGGTGTTTGAGATGCTACATTTAAATGCTTTTGTGAATAAGACTAGAATTACTTTAAGGGCTTAGAATCAAGCATGTTATCAGACTTTACTGAACTGTTGTCTAGAACTAGGCAAATACATAATTGATACCTCTTTTTTCCTGTACATTGTAGAAAGATACAGTTCCATATCCTTGGGCCTCATTTTTGGATTGAGTTCTATCATTCTATTTCTGTTCTCTGCCTAATGTCTGAAAACCTTTTAGTACTTTATTGTTACTTTTTTAAAAAAAAGTTTGAATTAGAAGTAGTCATTGGAAAAAGCATTTTAGTTTTTAGAATTATAATTAGCTATTTTATGGCTAATATTGTCCCTTGTAGGTGTAAATTGTAATTTCTTCTCCACTGTAAAGTTTGTCAACATGGCATTCTGTTTCATGTACGATACTGTTTCTTCAGTACACTGCTCACCATCCTGCCGTAGACTGAGCTTTGTCTGGATTGACAGGCCTGCTCTAAAACAGCCTCTATTATTCTAAACTTTGCCTTTTGTCTACTTGATTATATATGCAGGAAATAACATAGTAGAGAATTATATAAATTTCCTAAGTCATTTAAAAGTGTGAGAACTGGCCTAATAAAAGGGCTAAGGTTTCAAAGACCATTTTTCTTGTGGCCCAGAGGTGCCTATGTTCTGTATCTGTAGCAAAGCTCAGATCTCTGTATCTGTCACAAAGCATCTGTTTGCTAGTTATAAAGTTAACTCATATTTCAGTTGCAGTGGCTAATCTTTTTAGCTGAGTAGATAAAGGGGTACATGCTATGTAAGGCAGTGTCCTCCTGAGATGGAGCCCAAATCGTCTCTACCTGCTACCACTCTCACCTCAACACCAGGCGTATGTGTTCTTTCCTGGACCTACTTTGCTCGCTAGTATGTCTCTTTTCCAGTACTTTTTTTTCTCCCTTCTTTCTTAATTAAATGGATACCTTTTACCACTACAGATGAAATTATCTAATAATATCTGCCTGTAGTGATCAAAATAACGAGCAAATGTTATTTTTAATATAGATAACTTTGCTGTTGAGATTCTAATCAAACTAAGTGGAGAATTAAATTAAACAATGATTGAATTTTTGAGAAAGCACGGTACCAGTTAAATTTTAAACTGGCTTTTAGTAATGTATTTCTAGTAGCACTTTCTAAAGTCTGACTAACATTATCCAGGCATGTTGGGGTTTTCTGAATCACCATAGACACACAAAATGTCATTTTAAGTTATTTAGACCAGTGAACTTTTCAATATTGCTTCTTAAATAAACTGTGTGCCCTGGATTTGAGTTTACTTTGTGCTTTTTGTGCCATAATCTCTGATGGAATATGGATAACAGAAGCCATGAATTTTTAGATAAAATTTATAACCTACTGGCTGGTGCATAAGATTGTAATTCAGAAAATCCTGACTTCATATCTGTCTTTGTTTTTGACATTTTTCTTGTAGCCTTGCTTAAAGACAGAAGAACATTTTTTCTACTTGTATATCCTGAAACTTTTTTCTGGGGGCTGTGTGTTTATATATATTTTTATTTGACTAGCTGTGCTGGTTTAACTACCGTTTCCCTAAATAAATTGAAATGGATTCCTGGTTAAGAGATCTCACAGCTTAACGGAAAGGGAAGGTGTCTAAGGACACAGGTCTTATGCCAGAACTTCATATGGAAGCTGTTTGGGGGGGTGGTTTGATTTGGTGTTCTTTTTTTTTTTTTTTTTTTTTAAGCAGTGACTGAAAATAGGCAAAGCAGGAATTCAGGGTCATTATCTTTCCCACTTTACAGATGGGAAAAACTGAAGCATAAGGAAGCCTAGTGGCTGGCCCACTGCCACCAGCAGCTGTGTCAGTCACTGGTACTAACAGAGGTGGTGTTCTTGAGAGCTAGACAAGGTATCTTCTTGGCCAGAATGCCATTGAGCTGAATGACGTTTGGAGCTTGAATGAAGGTTGTCTTTTTTTTTTTTTTTTCCTCCTCTGTTCAGTCATGCTGAAAAATTCTTAATGATCTTATCCAGATCTGCCTACTGTCTTGCTGGTATCAAGGAACAATAAAAATATGTAACTTTATACACTCATCATCCTTCTTGAGAAAGAGTCTGCATATGATAAAAGCAAGAAGGTTTGCAGACAGCTGGAGTATGCCAACTTTGGGAACTGGGGACAGTGTGCAATTCAGATGGATGTAGAAAAAGACATTTAAAGGGTTAATGAGCACTTGATAAAGCACAGCAGCAGAATAGGATGAGAGCAAGTGGGAGTAAGTAAGTTCATCTGGAGTCAAATCTCCAAAACTGTGAAGTATGAACTGTTAATATAGCTGTTATTATTATTAATAAACCAAAGTAGAATACCAGTAATCAGGACCCTGAAAATGTAAGAAGATAAATCACCAGAATATAAAAGTGAGAAATATCCTTTTATTTTTTTTTTTTTTAAGAAAGAGTTTTGTGCCATATTTGCCATTAAAGAATGAGACACATTATTTTTACTCCCACATGCAAGGCCCAGTGGAAAGAAAAGATTAGCAGTTAGCAGCAAAATCATGGGAGGGGTGGGGGGGTGGGAAATGACCAATGTCACCTTTCAAGCCGCAAAAGCTGCAGCAACTGAATTTTTATGTTGCTTCCCAGCTCACCACGGTGACTTACAGTTAACATTTGCAGCACTGCGCTGCTGAGAACTAAAGGCTTACTCAGCAGAAGTAACGTAAGGTGAATGCATGGTGCTTGTTCATATGGGGTCAGTGTGATCTGAAAATGCTTCATACTATACCATCATCAATATTACTAGATAGGGAATGCAACCAAATGATAACAGGGCTAGCTATGACCTTGGTGTAAGTGACAAACACCTTACATTATAGCAGCTCACAACTGGCAATAAGTAATAGGGCTCGCAGAGGTGGCCATCAAATATAAGTAATTAACTGAAGCGATGTAGAGAGAATACATGAGCCTGGGAAATGGTCCAAGAACAAAGTATAAAACCCAGACAAACTGGAGGAAAAAGACATTTTTGTTTTAAGACAGCAGACTTATGAAGGTTGCTGATAGCATCCTGGACTGGCTGGGAAGTGGAGATAAGTTGGATGAATGCTACATAAAAAAAATAAACATGTTGCAGGGCTTGGATAATATCACATTAGCAGAACTGGTATTTTTTTTCCTGTTCACCAGCAAAGTGTGTAACAAACTAATACATATATCATGGGGGGGGGGAGGGAAGGGCACATCCAGACTAAGGCTTAAAATGTAAATATATCCAGGGCCAACATCCTGGACTTAAAGTAAAAAATTATAACCTTAGCCTCCAGTTTTAATAGTGGTGGTGGTTTTTTTTCTTATTCTTACCACTGTGAAGGGAAGGGGATGAGGCTTAAAAACATCTCCACCATGTAATTGAAGTAGTGATGTCTTCCTGAGTCAGCAGTTGTGGGGTGGGGAGAAATAAAATTAAAAGAAAGACTATTCCAGTGCAGAGGTGTGTCAGAACTACAGGTCACACAGAAAGCATTAGTCCTGTAGAGGTATTGCTAGCAATAGATTGTGCTTTGTAGACTTTGCTAGCACATACACCCTTATTAAAAGTATAAATTCAGAAGAAAGCTATTTCTTCTAGCTTTGTCTCTAACGGTCTATTACTTTCAAAAGCTTTGAAATCTGTGCTGTGATGGAAGCTTAACCTCTAAACTGCTTCAGTCTCTCACTGTGAGAGGAGCGTGCTATCTGGCAAATATCAAAAGCTTTTTATATTGTTTCACAGTAGATCAAATTTTATTTTCTGTCTTCATCATATTCTTCTCCCCACCTTCTTTGAAAACTGGGTGTTACAAAGTGGAAAAAAACCCAAAACCCAAACGTTTGCAGTTTCTTGCAATAGGGAAGAGCCACACACTGTACAGCCGTTAAACCCAAGACTTTATAACTCCATTTCATGTAACCTCTGGAAAAGGCTTATGTTGAAATATGGAAGGAAAAATACAACATACCATTTTTCCCCCCCTCTTTGTCCTTTCCAGGGACAGTTGCAAAATAGAACATGTTACTTCAGCTTTTTGGGTTACCAAGGGCTGGGTCAAATGATCAGAAAGTTTTTAGTGGGTCGTTCTCTTGCAACCCTTTTTTTTAGCTGCTTCTTTTTTTTTTTTTTTCTTTATTTCTTTGGTTGAAGGATCTAATTTTTATAGAAGCAGTAAGCACTTCTGTATGCAGAGGGAAAGTTCATTGAACTCTTGCTCTGCTCTTCTGGGAACCCCGTAACTGGATAAGGAAGTAGGCAATGTTCCCCCTTTTTTATGCTTTCCCCTTAGAATTTAGTAAGCAGGGACAGTCTTGAGCAAGTGCTATGGAAAAGAAACAACAATTGCTTAAGGTTGTGCCATGGCTTATATCAAAGGTGCTTCTGAAACTACATGACAAGCAGAGAGATTTGAGGGGGAGACAGAAATAGAACTTCTTCAGAGGCTACAGTTTGAGAGAGGGGACCCAGGGAATGTGCTATCAGTTCATGATCACACAAAACCGGCTTTCCTTAGCTGAAGCTGTGGACTTTTTCATCTGTACCAGGAAATCAGATTTTCTTTTTAATCTGCACATACAGGTTTGCAAGTGTTCAATGTTCGCAAATTGGCCAGAACTTCATAAGTGCTCAGCATTCAGTGTGCCAGGTCTGCTTACAAGTAGCTGTTTTTCTTGAAGCCAAAACAGAAGTTGAGCCCTCTTGAAAGACAAGCCCAGACGCTTTCAAAAATTAAAGACAATTTTAGCTTATACGCACTAGCAGCACGATGACTTCAAATCCTACAAACAAGTGGAGCTTGGTGGTCTTCAGCCTGGCAATTTCCGATGTGTCTTGAAGAAAGTAGAGAACGATAACAGAGAGGTTGCTAGAAATCTACGTGGGAGGATGCTTAAGTCCTTTGCTCATGGTCTGACATATTTGAGACATATTTGCATAGGTCTGACAACATTTGAGAAATGCAAATGGTTACATGATTGCCTTGAAAATCTTCAGTTTTGATTATTACATATTTTTAGCCATCTGTCAGTTATAAAAATGAATATGCACTGGTGAATAGCTTTGTATAACGATTGTCCAAAGATGCTTTATCAATAAGTCAAACACTTTTTGATGATGTTTGAATCCTATAGTGAAGGAGAAATATTCAAAATCACTAAAAGGTTTAAATAACACACTTCCAATGGTCTCCAGAAAATGGGATGTTTACAGGTATTTCTATGCTTTTGAAAATCTGCTCCTGAGTACCACTGTTTAGAGATGTATAAAACACCTAAAGAAATAAATTATATGCAGTGTACCCCATGCAGTTTTAAAGTAAAGTTCATGAACAATTATTGAGTGTTATCTACTTGCAGAATTATAAATAACGAAATAATTATTGCTGCATATCTTTATTTTTACTGAGAATTCTTCAGTAGTTACAAATTTTTATTCCCACGTTTTTTCCAGGAGTGTAGCATGTTTGAAAATGGTAACTAATCTTTTTTTCTTGAACACAATCCTAGCTGGAAATCACATTGAAAACAGTATAGTTGTCCTTATTCATTATCATATGTGGAATCATTCTTCTTCACTGAAGTTTAGAAATTGGCTTGTTATGTTGAATGTTATTCCAGTGAAATTTTGTGGGAAACTTTGGAAACTCCCCGGAAACCCTCTAAGTGAGAGCTGGTAAGTTTGCTGCAAGAATGCAGTTTTCACTGGCTGCCTGTAAGTTCCTGAATTCATGATGCTTTCTTCCTTTTATCCAGTCCTCATAAAATGTAAGTATCCCTAAAATGGATAGATTTTTGTGGCTGTGTACATGTGGTTCTTCCCAAGATATGCACCCTTTTAGAAGAGAGAAGAAGCTGTTTTACTATGAAACCACCCAGAACAGTTGTTAGAACATATTTCCATCTGCAACTGATAGCCAGCTGGCAATGTCTCCTTGCTGGCTGCAGACACTTGCCAGAACTAAATGTGGTTTTGTTCCCCCTGCCTTCCAGTTTTGCTCTATCTATTTTAATATTTTTTTTGTTTCTATTACTTCAGAGTCATCTACCTTGTGGCCTCAAACTTTTTCCAATTGACTTTTTTTTTTCTTTTCAATATTTACCAGTGACCTATTCGATGGTAGGAATTTTCATACCAGAGAATTACCTCTGCATCTGCACTTGACTTACCCTTTCAAAGACATGATGTCTTCATTGACTGACCCTTTGTAGGGTAGTTGTAAGGTCACCCCACACTTTTCTTTAAGAAGTATTACCGGGGCCAAACAAGTATTCGTCAACTAGGTTGGAACATAGGAAATCAAAATTTGACATTTTATGTTGTATTTTCTGTATGTTCAATTCAGGCTAATTTCATGAAGAAGCTGCTATTGAAGTGTTTATCAACTATTTCCCTAAATAATAACCTGTTTATCTCAATAATACAGTTTAGAGTATTTTATTTATTACTAATGCTTTGGGGCATATTATATATATAACTTACAGAATTTGTAGTCTCTTTCAGGACTCTGGACATTGCCATTAGCATCAGTTAGAGCAAGAAGCATGAAAGAGTTTAGTGAACAATTAAAACCAGATTTTTTTTCTTTTTTTTTCTTTTTTCCATGAAAAAACCACCAGAAATCTGGCTGCTAGTAGAAACTAAAGTTTTATGGCTTTTGTAGGGAAGTGAGAGTTAATATATGCTGACATTGGAATAACTTTTAGTGTTTGGGGTTTTTTTTCTGAGTATTTTAATTTAAAAACACTAAGTAGCACCACTGTACTAAATAAAACTGCATCTTTTTACATTACATAGCATTTATACTTTATACATGTATTATTATTTTCTATTAAATACAAAAATAGTCAATTAAATTATTTTGATAAATTATGGCTTTTTGGTTTCTGCAGTGTGTTAACTGAAGAAAATTTGAGTGAAAATTTTGCATGTGTTGGATATTATTTCACCTAATAAGGTTTTCAGCAATCTAATTTATTAAAATTTATTTTTTCAGTCTGATGCCAAATTATCATAACAGTCGCTGCATAAATGTTTATATACAGTGGGAATCCAAAAAACCTTATGAAGAGCATCTCTAGAAAACTGTTGGCATCCATTTGCTTTATACAGAGTTCTGGATTCTAACAGGTACTCCATGTACCTGCTTGTTGGTTTTTTGGGTTTTTTTTTCAGATAGGCTTTACCTTTCCTATGCACTTTCAAATGTATTTGGTTGAAAATAACAGAAAAATAGAACCTGCTTTGATTAAAGATTGCACTGTACTGTTTTATAGTGCCTCTTTACATGGTCTACAAAATGGCACAGCTCCGCTGCGTCATAGGTAGGACAAGGAGGTATCCCCTTTACAGTATGCTTGAGGTTGAATTGTCGGCAGTTATTTATGATTAGTTTTCTGTTAATGTTCAATTCAATTTTGAAATCACCGTATTTCTACTGTCCTTCGTGGAGTTCTCAAAGATAAATTTGGTGAAGCTAGAAACTTCCCTTTACCTGCTCTTCTTTATTGCATTATAGTGATTTAAAAAATGGAAACTCTCTGTAGATGTTATGAAGAACCAACAAATATTGCAGCGTCCCTAACCTTGCCTTTGAAGCATGTTTCTTGTTGCCTTTCAAATCAGTTGAAACGTCTTATTTCAGACTAATCCACTGAAATTTATTGAAGAAAACTGAAGAGAAAAAGACAATAACTAGCTGTCTCATGCAAACTAGCAGTAGGGCAACTGTACTCTTAAAATTTTTAATTGTTTTTAATTACATATTATTTCCTTAGAAATAATAATGAAATCAATGTAGTAGTAGTTCTGGAAAGTGCCGTGGCTGATCACTGTTTTTTTTTGAAACATTTTAAAGTGTTTTGTCCTAGAGTGCACAGAGCATTCAAATCCCTTTCCATGTGCTCTAACCCTTTACAGACATCAATTGCTATCTAGATTATTATTACAGATATCAGGTATGGTATGGTTTACCCTCAGTAACATTTGCTGTCTAAATGTAAATCTGGGTAGTAGTTTTACAATAGATTGTAGAAATTCAGAAGTCTTTTTTTACTTCAATGTGATTAAGTCTGAGACATTAAAGCTGCAGGTTTCAGAGCCTGTCATAAGAAAAAAAAAACCTTACCCATGGTTCTCTGGTTGAGTTTTGAGATGTTGCACATAAAAACAGAGAAGCTACAAGCTTTTTGACCCCTGAAGTGAAAACAAATAAAGGCAAAAAAAAAAATAAAAGGGAATATTCAATCTGAAACTTATGCGTGCAGCAGGGCAGTGGAATTTCTTTTGAAGGGGAGCAGGGTGTTAGTGATCTTACAAGTTTGCTCTCTTCATGAATAAGGAGATATAAAAAAGCAGTAATGGCAAGTGAGGAGAAAGAGGAGGAAGAAAGGTTATTACAAAACTAATCATAAATGCGCAGTGAAGATCCATAAATGGCATGCAGCAACAAGAGAGAGGAAATAACTCAAAGTAGGATGGTGAAGGAGGAAAGAAAGAAAAGGCTGTGACAATTTCTTCATTAATAGAAACCTAACACAACCCAGGCTGTAAGTAAAATTTCAGACAAAAATAATGTGGGTACTTCCATATTTTGCACAGAATTAGTTTTACCTGTCTTTAAACATCTGCCAGCTTTTGCCAAGGGCTGCTTTCATAGTGCATTTGGACTACCAACGAACAGTGAGCTCTGATTAATGTGATTGAACATTAGACCTCTCAAGAAACAAGTAGGAGAAATCCTTGCTCAGTAACTTGACCTTTGTCTGTGCTCACCGAGATGAAGAGCTCTATACTGTGACCTATGAACATGCACCAGCAAGCTCATCACTCATTGCATTGTCTGGCAACTGAGCCAGGGATGGTCAAGGCTTCATACTCTCCCACAGTGCATGTCCCATAAGGCTTGACCTCTTTCCTGTCCACTGTGAGTACATTGAGAAGTGCGGCCTTCATCAGATCTATGCATTTGTCCTGGTCTAGAGTCTTCAGCTGGAGCTCCTTTCTGTCCCCTCTTCATGTACACATCCTTCTTTGTCCCACATGTGCAGAGACCTGGCACCATGAGGCATAATACACACCTAATTGGCAAAAATTACACCATGTATCAGGTTGACATCCCTAGTGTCTGGACAGGCTGATTTAATAATTCCTAAATGAAGTGTCTATGCAATATCATGCTACCGTAATGTTTGTATATAAGACCTACTTGAAAACTGACTCAAGACAAATTCTTTGTGCTGTGGCTGACTTCATGGGGATCTCTTAGTTGCCTAGGACAGTGTTTTTTGGTAGTTTTGTGGTTGATACTGCCATGTATCTTGAATAAGAAGAGGGCTGCTTCACAAACCCACATTTATCTTATTATAACATGAGACCAAACATATCTTGCTCTTGTTCAGGGACCTGGAGTTATGACATGGAAGATAGGCACAGAGGGAGAGAGTATCAAACTTGGCATGGTCAGCCTCTTGTTTGAAAGTGGCAGATTAGAGCAAAACAGGCACCAAATCAAACTGGTAATGTAAACACATGGGAGCATTCACCCATGTTCCCTCTGTAGTGCAACATAGTGCCTAGCTCCAAACATTTGACCTATGTTTTCCTATAGGCTTGTGAAGCTTTGGTGCTCAGCAGTGGGAATATGGAACAGGTACATGCTCAGAAAGATGAAAATAATGATGAACATTTGAAATCTGCTTGCAAAAATGAAAGAAAGAGGAAAGCGTGTTCACTACAAAAGCTTCATACTGTGTTACTGAAATTAAAGCTAAGGTCTACTCAGCTCTCACCCATTATGTGTGGCTTGTGTTGAGTAGTAATGATTACATGACACTGATGCATGGACTAATATTATAATAGATTTTTAATTGAACTGAGGAAAATACTTGTGGGGTCAAAGTTTTTAATAAATTAACAGATTAAATGTCCCATGAAAGGTACCATATGTTTTTTTTAAATCTGAAAATTAGTTGCAAAGTCACAGTTAATTTAATTATATGGTCTCTCTGCCTTGGGATAATAAAGTAGACTGAGAATTATAATAGTCAGAGAGTGAAACTTTTGCTGTTGAAAGGCATGTTGAAAATGAAATATTTGGCTAACTGCTTTTAAATGACTCTACTCACATTCATAAGGATATTATTTTAAAGACAATGAATTTAGGACATAACACAATAATGACTGGTGGTGTGTCATCTTCTGAGTTGTACCTTCCTGTTATGCTGGGTATCTCAAATTTTGTGTATGCACATTTTGCTTGCAGTAAAGTGAAGATACTGTTGTAAACACATAGGAAGCAAATGTCTTGGGCTACTGACAGGGTTTCCTTTTTACAAGTACACTGACCAACCTTTATGACCAGTACTATGAATATGACTATTTCAGAACATCTTTGTAAGAAAGCAGCTGCCTTCTAATGCACCTGCAGCTGTCATTAAAATGATTAAAAAAAAATAAAAATCTTAGGTATAATAAAACCCAGGATCTGCCATATTCTCTTCCTGACCAGTAATGTATTCTGATAATACTCCTGCGTCTCTATGTAATTTGTGCTCACAATTTTTGAATTTTTCAAATGTCTATTCTTCTTTCCAACTCAGAGTTGTTTATCAGCTGTGATTACCACCAATGTATCTCTTCTCTTCTTTTGTGTGCAAATGCTAGACCTGCATGATAAATAAAGTCAAGTCTTTCATTCATTAATTTGGATACCTATAACTATCATGTACTAAAGTTTATCTTGTGGTTAACGTACAAGATAGAACTTGTGTAAGGAATTAAAACTTACACAGGATTATTCACAGAAAGAAATTCTCTCTACACCAGTGAATATTCTGCTTTAATAACACAATGAAATCAGAAACCTATTCAGCGTCAAAGTCAGTCAATGGTAAGAAATAAGGCTGGTTTTGATTGCGGTTTTTTTCAGATATAGTGTAAAAAAATATATTCTTTCAGAATTAGGGTTTTTTCATGGCCAAGTAACTTTCTTGAAGATGTGTACTCGATGAAATGCTTTATATTCTCCTGAAAATGGTTAATATATTTATGGTGTCTGGAGCAAAGTACCTTCAGAAATCTTATTAATAATTGGTAAAGAAATGAACATAATAATAGAAAATGAACTAATTAGAAGTGTTTAATGAAAAATATATTTAAAAATGTATTTCATAAAAGTAGATGGAGAAAATGTAAAGTAAGAACGAAATTCACTTATTGGCAAAATCTAAGATCCCATTGCTCATTCTTTTCTTTATTAACGGCTTGATGAAGTCATTATCTTTGCAAATAGACTGATGATCAGAATCTTCAATAAGTATCCACTCTGACTTCATTTCACAAAGTGAAATGACAGGCAAGGGCTAGAAGTTTATGTCATGTTTCCACACTTACTGAATAGAAAAATAACTGGTTTGAAATAGTGAATAGCCAGAGGGAAGTGTAGTAGATAACCTGAATCATTAAATCACATTATTGAGAAAGATTTAATTTTTCTTTTTTCTTATCTCCTCCTATTTTCGTGGGCAGAGGTGTTTCTATAGGCTTGTGATACTGTCTTGTATTAGGCAATTTCTGCCTCGAATGTATTAGCCTTTCTTTTTCAAATGAACAGTTTTGAATACTTTCAATCACAAGTGTGACAGTAGGCTAATATAGTTAATCTGATTGATTATAGTTATGGTGAAATATTTTCCATTTCTTGTCATAATATTAAATTATGCAACATAGTTCACTTTGTCATGAAAGTTTCTATGTATACAAACAATTTTTGGTGATCTAAATGACTGTACTGCTGAAGATTAAAAAAAGTATTTTATAGGAGGTAAAGGAACTGGTATGCTCCTCAGTGGAAAATGGTTTCATCAGGTAGGTAACACTTCCTTTTTCCTCCTCAAAGAATTTCTTATGGAAGACAAAATTTGCAGACAGATTGATTAGGATAAGAAAACAGTTTTGTTTTTATTTCTGCACCCTAGGATAGAAATTAATCTCACCTACCATTTGTTTGAATCTCAGTTCCCTGAAGCCTATACTCTGAAAAACATTTGTCCTAAACACATGAAAATCAAAAGGTAAGGGTAAAAATTTCAAAAACTTTTTGCATGAAGCTGGTTGGATAGAAACCTAGGAAAAATACTTTAAAAGGTAATAGCTTTACAGGAATGTTTTAACCATTTTGACATGATTGATAAAGCATTGTGTTCAGAGTTAGGGAGAAAAGCATTATAGTAGACTTGTCTCACAGTGCTCTGAAGGATAGGTCTATGCAGGCCAGTTATGCCATATAAGTGGAAGGCACAAGTTCCCTGTGGCTTGTAAAGTCTGGAGAGTATAAAAATCTGACCTCACTTACTGAGCTGACTTTGATTATAGCCTTGTGTTGGGGAACCTGGCTTCATGACTGCGACACTTGGTCTCATCCAGAAAGTGCAGTACATGTTACATACATTAGCTTGGGAAATGCCTTTAATTTCTAATTTTTTATTTTTTTTAACCATAAAACTGAAATAAAAGTTTTTAGGCAGTGGCTCTTCAATTCTGCACATCTTTTAATGTTGTGGGTAATGACTGTGACCATTCTTACCTTAAATCAGTCTTTGATTTGATGCATGCCATTTGCAGAAACTAGAAAGCTGAAAGTAGATTCAAATTGACCAAAAATCACCAATTGAGTTTTTCCCTGTGAAGCACTATTTTTTTTTTTTTATAGTAGCTGACAACAAAGAAGTGCGTACACTTGTTTCTACCCTTGGTTTGTCCCTGACTTGCAATTAGAAGGGGAAGGGAAGAATGTTCAAATTCTGATTAAAAGCAGGTAAAACGTGAAGAAAAAATGAAAAAGTCGGTAGAAGAGAAATGGAAAAAATATATTTTTTTTAAATAAATAACATCAAAATGTTTCATACTGCATCAGTATGAGAACAAAAATGTTTGTTTGGATTACTAATGATATAACAATGTTATGGTAAACGTAATGCTTTAGCATTATCAATAAGGAAAAAGAGCTTTCTTTCATTCCATGTTAATTTTGGTATTTATTACACCTAACTGTAACTGTTGATAACAGCAGGGAAGATCACCCTTTCTGATATTATGTTATTACAGTTATTGCTTCTTTATACTCTTGGTTTTTGCTTTGCTTAAATTAGACTTTGTGATGATTCAGACTATAGATGTCTGCAACTGAATAATTCTGATAGTGTGTGGGGTTCATGTGTATTTCTTAATGAGTTGTACATGCTATCAAGTGCTCTGCCTATCACACAACATAACTGCTCAGAATAACCTACTGAGCAAAAAATCCCAAACCAGACAACAATAAAAAAAAAAAAGCAGAAATTGATATTATAAATAATTGCTGAAGAAGGAAGGTGTGCTGGGGAAATTAGGGCTGGAATAGTTCAGTTATCGCAAATAGTGAGGAAGGAGGAGGGAAGTTCATTCAAGTCGAAGTTTCTTAGCTGAAAAACAAAATAAAACAAGCTGATGAAGGAGGGAACAAGGGGTAAGTCTTTATCCCTTGATAAAGACACATGATCTTGACTGAAGAACAAGTAATGGTGAAAGAAACTTGCGATGAAAGTCAGAGATTCTGATTTCTGCACTTTTGCATGTCCAGTTACGTGTATGAAAGCAGATTGGGAGTGGCTGACAGGGATGACACTGTTCTCATCTACACTGTTGTCCTCTCCAAGCTACAGGAGGACTTCGTTAGGCTTTTCATGCAGCAGATCTGTTTGCTAGCTTTAACTCTTCTGTTATTAGAGAGATAATTTTGTCAGAAGCACCCGCTTTTGTTGTGTCTGATCCTGAAAACATGAACACAAGAGTAAATTTCTGCATAAGACCTGTCCCACTGGAGTAGTATGCTTAAGATTAGTTACATGCCTAGAATTGTTCTTGTGAACAAGAATTTGTGAGTAGAAAGGAGATATTATTTTCTTGTAATTCTGAGATGAAACCCCATCCATCTGGATGAGGTAAAATTTCTTCCATTTCCCTTTGTGTGCATATGGAGATACACCCTCCAACCACAAATGTCTCAATACTAAGAAAGTTGCAGTCTTCTATTATTTTTTTTTCTTTCATCTAGCCCTCTTGATTCAAATATTGCCATTATTGACAGCAAGACAAGAAGGTAATGACAGACTACCAAAAAAAAGGTATCTAAAGAATGCATAGCATTTACATAAAATGTATTTGTAAAAATGTGCTTTGATTAGTTAAGCACTCCTGTGATTAAGCACCCTATTGTTGTGATTTTTCTTTAGCTATGCTTTTCCTTTTCCTTTAAATCCTCTCTGGTTTTCATTCATTTTCTGTCCCTGATTGATGGATTGTGATGATGAGTGAGCACTCAATATATTAACCATCAAGTACACATAGTGTTTAGCGTACACTATTCACATAATCCTTTAAATGCAGAAAAATGGACAACTTCACACAGAGTTCTGTGGTACTTCAAAATATTTTAATATTGACCTTATATCACCTAGAGGTGTACTGTTTTTTATTAGGCATGTGATTAGTTGTGGATCTAGGATTTCCTACTTTTTTTTTTTTTTAATATAACTAAATTTTATGGAGAGGGTTCAATTTCATGGGTCTATTCAAAAAGCAAATGAAAAACAAGAAATAACATCTCATAGGTCACATGCATGGCTGGAACCTACTAAAGCCTTTATATGGATGTTTGCTACTGGACCTAATAGTGTAACTAATAACAGTAGCAACTCCCCATCTTGTGTACAAACTGTTATTGGTATACTTGGAAATACTCAGCTGGTGCATTTCATAAATATTTACTGATAGCTTTAGGCAAATGCTACAGTAAGCATCACTTTGAAGCATTTTAAGCAGATGTTCTGGTGGTAGCACACTTCAAATCTTGTAATAAAGCTAAAACATACTGCATAGGAAATTGCATAGATAAGTATATTCATAATTTTTACACTCCTCTTCCCTTTTATGTAACTTTTCTTCCATTAATGCTCTACACTATTTTACACAAGATCCTGTATTCACTTAGGGTCTCCATGCCAAGAAGCTAAGTTAGAACTCTTTCTCTTCTTGGTGCGCCCCATGGTACTGGTCCCTGTGCTGCCTGGTACTGTGCATGCTAGGGCTTCCTCCATATCCATACACATTGGTTTTCTTCCACATGCCACTTCTGTCCAGTGGCTGGCTGGGATGCATCTGGATTACGCACATGAACCCAGGACTACAAACTGATCTTGGGTGCAGCAATTTAGATGTATGTGGGAAGTTCAGGATTTCATTCCAAGCACTTGAATGGACTAAGCTGTTGTGATCACTTGGGCTGTTCTTCCCAAGTAGCAGAAGACAAAGGCAGGGAATCAGGAAGTGCCCACTGTAGGAGAAGATCAGGTTGATGAGATTCATCTATGGGTTCTGAGGTCAACTGGCAGATGAAGTTGCCAAGCAGCTATCCATCTTATTTGAGAAATTATAGCAGTCTGGTGAAGTTCCTGCCGGAAAAGGGGAAACATAACTCCCATTTTTAAAAAGGGAAAAAAAGGAAGACCCAGGGAACTACAAGCCAGTCAGTCTCACCTCTGTGCCCAGCAAGATCATGGAGCAGATCCTCCTGAAAGCTATGCTAAGACACATGGAAAATAAGGAGGTGATCAGTGGCAGCCAACATGGCTTCACTAAAGGCAGGTCATACTTGACAAATTTGGTAGCCTTCTACAAGAGTGTTGCAGCATTGGTGGATAAGGGAAGAGCAGCTGACATCATCTACCTGGACTTCTGCAAAGCATTTGATACTGTCCTGCATGACATCTTTGTCTCTAGATTGGAGAGACATGGATTTGATGGGTGGACTGCTCGGTGGATAAGGAATTGGCTGGATGGCTGCACTCAAAGAGTTCCTGTCCTAATTCCATTTTTGTTTGTTTAACTTTAAAGCAGAGACAAACATTTTCCCCTCTTGTCTCCCAAAAGACTGTGTAGCATTTTGCTAAAAATTTACCACCATGCAACTTTTGCAAATGAGGCTGTTAGTTTATCTTGCATTTGGATGTTAATTTCTCAAATGCCTTGGAGATGCAGATAACTTAAGAAAATCCCCAATAAATATAACATTTCCTTTTTATTCCATTTATCACATTTCTGTTACATAAAACTCCATTACTTGTGAAGAAAGTAACAACTTCACAAATTTGAAGCAACCGGTATAAGTGTATTGCTTGTTTCTGCTATTTCTGATTCATATCATGGTATGTGAACATCTAAAGTGTGCCCTTTTTTCTTTCTAAGTGTGGAGGATTGACAGTAGCAGCTCCAGATTTGCTAGCGTTAGGACGACAGGCTCAGCAGCACTGGGAGGCTGAGGCAGCTTTCCTATGCATTTCCAATCAATCCCAGCAGGTTGTCTCTTTGTGGCAGGATAAACTATAAAGTGCACCATAAGATTGTGGCGCTTTCTCTTCTACAGATGAAAAAGAAAGTACTTGTGTCTGTATTTCAGATACACAGCTAGACAGGGCTTGCCTGTAGTCTTTTATACATGCATGTGTTTTGAATATTCTGGAGTGTACAACACAATGAAGCGGATGCTCTTTCTCAGCCGAAGATCCCGTTACTTATTTTGAAAATCGAAAACAAAACCTGTGCACATAGTGGCAAAACAGTGAGTTCCTAAGAGTCAAAACAGACTAAATGATTACTCCTAAAGTTACCATAGCAGACTGACTTCTTTTTTGTTTGGCACATCTATTATTCATGTGCTTGTTGTGCAGGGTGTTATTCATATAGATACATGAATGAATTATACTAAGGTATTGGAATTGCTGGTACACGTCCTACCCCGATGATGAGTAAATGAACATATGGATTCCTGTTACTGCTCAAGAAAGGCTGGAAGACGTACGTACATGCACAGAATCTCTTACTGTAAATGATTAATTATCACAATTTGATGTTTTTTTCTTAGACAGAAGGCTACATTAATCAACACTTTTAAACTATCAAAGTCATTATTGAATGATAGCTTATTATAATAGATCATATTTCTTATAGAGAGATACTGTTATACGGACATTTTGAATTGCAAATGAATAGCTGCACATCTTTCCGATCTGTTAATGTATGCCAGATCAGAGCCAAATAGCCACTAGCTACACAGATATAGTGTGACATTTCTGAATTCTCTTGTTTTCTTCTAGAATCATATTTGAAGAAGTGGAAGCAGTTGAAATAGCAAACATTTTTCTTAATGATTTTGTCAGCTGTACTGAAACCCTTTTTGTATAAAGGTATAAATATTTTCCTTAATTTTCATATGATGTTTAGAAAAATTTACACATTACACCTATTTAATGATCCAAAATTAAACTGTTTTTATATGATTATATGTCCTATATATTCTTTCATATATGATTCAGCCCTTTTCTTACTTGCCTGTGATTCAGATAAAAATGCATGTTTCCCCCTGCCAAATCTGCTCATTTGCATGAAATTTATCTCCTGGAATAAAATAGGTAACTAGTCAATGTTTAATATATTGGTGTTCTGGCAAATTAAAATTAATAATCCCAAGCGACAGTGTTATTTTTAGTCCAGTTTAAAAATAGCTTAAGCCTTTCTGTGCTATTAATAAGTATGTACTTACTGCACGTGGTTAGAAAAAAAAATAATTTCTATGAATCGCTGCATATTCATTAGCGAAAGATGAGTGGAATGTCTCGTTTTGCAGTGAAAGTGTATAGTAGTTGACTAAGCTTAAAAAGTGAAAACGAGATATTCCATTCAATAGGTAAAACCCCAGGGTCCAGTACTGTGGTGAGACAGATATTCTTGCTGGTAACAGCAGGAAATGTTCTTTGATGTGTTCTCTGGCAGTTCAGTACAAATGGTCCTTACATGAATGCTGATAGAATTGAAAACTAACTAGAGGAGTCAGCCCCTAAACCATATCTCCTTACAATCCTGTTTTGGCAATTGAAGTATAGCACTTTATAAATGAGGAAATAAGTTAAAGCAGCCAATTTTATATTACCAGTGTACAAATGAATATTTTTTTCAGAAAATTAAGGTCTTTTTGGAAGAAGTGCTTATGTTTAAAGGTAAAAAATCATGGAGGCTTTTGAATAGTGAAATTATAATCTGTCTAGAATCCAATTTTTCAAAAGGTGTTTTGTTTTCAGAGAGGACAAGAAATTAAGATTCACATTTCTCACAAAATCAAAATAAAAATATTTCACTTAGGTGTCTTAGAAAAAATAGCATTTGAAATAAGCACAAATCCATTTTTTTGTGTGTGTGCATGTCAGCTTACTAAAATGAATTGGAAGATTTTGGTTTTCTTTAGTATACTCTTAATCTGTGTCTCTCTATACTTCCCTGGTACTTCACAACACAGATTGATCACCTCTTGTGCATGTCATCCTCTGTATGCCATGCTCAATCCAAGTAGGCTTCCCAATATGTGTAATGGCCAACTTCCACCCCTCATGTAGAAAAGTCTCACAGGCGCCATGGTATACGTGCTTCAGCCAAGGAGAAGCCAAACAATACTTTTTAGAAAGTGCTATGGTAGATAAATGAAAAACTAGATATCTGTCTGTAGCTGAATTTTTTTCTACAATATTTTATTAGTCTTTTCTAAGAGAAAAGCTGTACATGTGACCATGCTTACTTTGGTACCTGATTCCCTGGCCCCAAAAGCTGATGGGAAGATTAAGGCTGAGAAACGGGATTTGGGGCTAGATTGAAAGCAGGGCAAGGAGCGAGGTGAGTCTCTGGTTTCCAGAGACCTCAACTGCGGCGCATGGGTAAATGGGTAACATTGAATCCCCACGGAGCCTTGCTGTTGTAGCATGCATAGGTGGGCATGCATAGGTGTGACCAAGCCATGGCATCAGCTGGTCTTCTTATCCCAAAGACAAGGTGGAAGGAGGGAGATAGTGGGAGCCTCCAGTCTGCCGCCTGCTGAGCTGGAGAAGGTAACCGCACCAGCGAGCTACTGGATCCCTGCAGCAAGAGGGATCACTAGGGGAAGCGTTCCTGATGGCATGAGGCAAGGACAGATGGAAAGGTCCTAGGTAGAGATTGGGTTGTGGGGTAGTAACACTTTTCTTTGCCTTTGTGAAAGTTGACTAGTAGAGGGGTGAAACGCAGCTCCCTTTTTGTTTCCATCCAAATACAAATGCAAGCTTGAGTCAGAGCAATATACTTTACAACCTGTATAGAATACATTATTTTTATTTATGTGTGTTCCTGGCTGCAAAACTATAGAAATGGAATGTCTTGGAATAATTTATTTGAAGGCTAACATATATACACTATTTCTAATTTATAAATGATTACATTGTACAGATAGCAAAAAGAGGGCATAACCTAGCTGCTTGCAATGAAAATTGAACGTGGAAATAAAATACAGATGGACTCTTATCCTCAGGGAAAGCCTCGGTTCCCATGAATACTGTAATGCTCGAGAAAGTTTTACTGAGAAAAACAGAAATGATCTTTTTCAGGAAAGTACCACAAGATTCCAGTCTTTCCATGTTATAAAATTCTATATTGAAGGGAGGGAACAAGAAGATATTGATGTGAATTCCACTAATTCTAGAAATAAACACTGCATCTGAATTGCAGTGTTTCAAAGAAGCATAGGAGACTGCTCCTGACTGCCAGAGGTGAGGCATTCTCAATTATCTCAAGTGCTAGCGACCTACACAGCAGGATAGGAAACCTTGGTTTTGATGACCACTTGGGAAAGAGGTTTATCATAGATGAGGAATGATCATGGCTTTGAAATTTACAGATATTGAAGAAAAATTGCCTCCATCAGATGGATAAGTAATATTGGTTGGGGTTTTTTACATTTTTTTTATGGTTATATGGATCATGTTTGAATTATTATGGCCAGAAGGATAATGGTTACTAGACAACAGAATCTGTTTTTCTTAACTACAGACTTTTTTTGGTTTTGTATTTTGGCTCTGAAATCATTCAGACTATTAAACAAAATGCAGCCTACAACATCTGTTCTGAAGAAAAATTATTGAAATGTGGGAACCAGTGATAGTAAAGAGGAAGAGATTTAGCTATTTTTTTTAATGTCAATACGGAATTGACAACCGGTTACTAAATTTGTTCATGAAATTAATATTTCTTAGAAATAGCTAGAGAGGAGAATGAGCAAATACAATATGCGGCTAAAAGTTTGGAGGCTTTTCTAATAACAAACTTACATGTCAGCAGGTCTGAATGATGAAAAATTTTTACAGCTAGATATGTTAATGTAGCTCTATTAATACAGTTAATATTCTCCTGACTATGGAAAAGTTAGAGCAAAAAAAGCTTTCCTCTATTAATTTGTTGTGAAGCTTTGCCAGCAGAAATCTACTTAATTATCTCTTAATTTGTGGCTTTAATGAATGCCATGAAGTTGTCTCTTTTTTTTTTTAATACAGTACTCAGTATTCCAAGTTACAATGTGCATGATATGCCAGAAAAAAAAAAAAAGAGAATGTTATAATATGCTTACAAATAGTATATGGTCATAAAGCTATGCTTGAAAAACAACTGCTCTAAAGAAACTCTAAAGAGTTTTTGGTCTAAAGACTGGATTTCTTATACAGACTAAACTTTGGTCCTGTTAAAGTTGAGAATAAAATTCTTCAGGGATTCATGCAGGATAAAAAATCATTGTTACATTAAAAGAAACAGAGAAAAGAAAATAACCGCATTTTGTATCTCTCTAATAATTTTCAAGTTTTATAGATATGTAATTATAATATGGAAATGTAATTATGCATCTGCCATGGTTTTACAAGACAAGTTGTTTTATCAATTGTTATTTTTTTACACCTGTTGATTCAGAAACTACTTCTCTCTTACTGTTTTCTTATACTTTCTTTAGGGGGAAGGAATAACAACAAGGTTATATAGTTCTTATCAGATGCACTTACCTCTCTGATTAATGTCACTGGAATCAGTCCGTGATAAGAAGCTTCTCAGCATAGGAAAAATAAGCAGCATAAACAAGACCAACCTAGACCTGTCTGTTATTTTCATCTAGTAATACATACTCCAGAAAAAAAAGTACGGAGGCACCAGAATTTAGTTGTAGGGAAGGGATACTGGAATTAATCTTCTGATTGATGTTTGCTATTTCCTGTTACTCTCTGATGAAAGAAAATATAGTTCCTTACTATACAATTTCTGTAATATTCATTCACAGTGTAAATGGCTCCCAAATGATTATTTAAGCCAAACAAGATTTCATTGTCACTGGGGAGTGGCAAGCAAGAAGATCTTGGGATTTGCATAATAATTGGTTTGAAACAAGTGATATTCCATACAGTACTGTGTATACAGAGAGTAATGAATATGGTAGCCACAGTCTGTGAGATCGGTATCGGGACTATAATGAAAGCTGAATATTTTTCAGTCTTTGGAGGTTTTCAAACATCCATACAAGCTAATGAGCTAATTTAGATAAGCATTAAACATGAATTTAATCACATTACTGGTAATTATTAGCAGACATACAATATGAAGTCCTTTTAGTTTCCTTCAAAAGTTGTAATTAACCATAAAAAAAGTAAATTGTTTGACCTCATGAACTGCATATAAATGACTCAACTAAAGAGTTTTAGACTTAATAGGATGCTTAGCTTAAAGTCATTTTTCCTTATATATTATTTAGCTGAAAGTAAAAGTGTGGGTTCTGCCACACATTAACAGCAAAATCAGACTACATTTCTGAAAATGTTACTCACTGAAATGAGCCTGAAAACTAAATCCATTTTCTAAGAGTATACAGCATATGTTTATCTGCTTTTTACGGCCGCATTCCTGTGCCATCTCATATGCTGGTCATGAGTTAGCAGGTAAGCATATACTTCCAGTAACCTCCCCAGCTCCTCTGAAATGTTTAAATTCAAGCACATGAGCGAGGGTCTTGTGGATTAGAACAAAAAATGTGTTCAAATAAGACTTCTGCTTGGCAAACATCATGAGGACAGGCATACCTGGCCTGAAAGGCTTGAGAGAGCAAGATTTCCTCCCTAACTGCCTACACCAGGCAGGGGACTGCACTCCCCATGCATTTCAGCGACAAAAAAAAATGGCTAGAGTATAAAAAGAAGTATATAAACATTTTTATAAAAGGATTTTGAGGTAAAGTTTCCAGTCCTAGAAATATTTGAACAAATAAATATTATTAGTTTGCTTGCTTTAAAAGAAAAGGAGCGGTTAAAGTTGATGTATAGCGAGAGTGGTCCCTGAAGTTATGATTCTGGAAAGAAGCACTTAATAATCTAATTTCAAATAATGGAAGTGAACTGTTTTTTGAAAGTTGGCAAATGACTATGACTGTTCAATTTCTCTCAGGCAGTGAGGGAGAGTGCTTTCTTATTTAACAGAGTAGTGAGCTCATCTACTTTTTCATTTATCAATGGACCATTGCTCAAGAGCACATCTTCCATGCATTTGCTCATGTTAGTCAGAAGTTACACTTTTTCAGCAATATTGTAAAATGAAGATTTATATGAAAACAGATAAAATGCTATTTTTTCAATGGATTATCACTGATGTAAAATGATTATCTTTTAAGAGGCTTGTTGAAAGCAATTTTTTCACTGTAAAAATTGGTGGAGAAGTAATTTTCTGTATAATTAATTTTTCAGCAAAAAGTGTTCAGCCAGCTCTCTGACTAGCCATGTTATCTGTGCCTGGGATTACGCTGAAGACTGTCTTTGGGCTCTAGCAGGTCAGCTGTCAGCCTGAGCTAGAATCGGCTTTTGCACACAGCAAGGTGCAAGGAGTCAAAGCTACATTTCTCCTGTCACAGAAATGGCTAACGAAATGGGCCACATGTAAGATCTTACCCCCAGCACGCTTAGATCTCGTATGGTCTTTCTATGAAAACTCACTTCCAGCCCCCAAGCCCCACAATATTTGGGATAGGAACAAGCAGAATTCAACAGACAGAAGTGTAGTTAATCGGCTATGGGGATGTAGGTGTCAACTAGAAGACAGAGTAATCAAGAGGTTTGGGGCACTTTCTTCTGTCACGTAAAATTTTTCTGCTTCTTGAAAATGTTTCTCCTTCCTGTCTTTCACCCGACTTTGTTCTTCAGCTCTATTTTAAAACATTTTACTCTCCTGCCTCCTATGTCCTCCTCTGAAACAGTCACCCTTTCTTCTTTTGCTGCTTTTCCAGCTGGGTAATCCTTGCTAACCAGAGCATTCCTGAAATATTGTGGAGCCATGATGGCTCCTGCAATTGCATTCTTCAGTGTATTTATGTTATACATCTTTCTCTTAAGCTGTGTTTATATAAGCAGTTACAACAGTGAAGCATGCAATCTATAGACTAATTAGAATTTACCATAATAAACACAACTATTAATCATGACTTTCATTATTTTTTGCTCAAATAAACACTTGATATAATCCAGGACAATGACAAGAGAATGATCATTAATAACAAACACTTAGTATTTACTAATTAATTAAAGCTGCTCATTAATTTATTTGAAAGAGAAATATTAAAGGAACATGCCATTCATGCAATTTACTGTAAATGAAGAACAAAAATATCTTCCCTTGGCAATCAAATGTTCATGAAACTCTGTGGAGTGCATTAAGGATCTTGTGAGTGGAAAGCTACACCTGTTTAATGGAAAAAATTCATTGTTTAATTCACAGTCAGAGCACTCACAAGCTGCATAGTATCTGTATGAAATTACATTAGGTAAATAAGAAAAAGTATTTTTTTTTTTGCACACTCCGACTGTGTGGAAAGAATATCTTTTGCTATGCTTTTTGTGCTCTGTCTACAGCAAATGGAGATGTGACCTTGTCCCTGTGTCTCGTCTTGATGTCTTCTGGTTCTGTTGTGTTTAACTGATATAAAACAAAAATAAAAAATAGGAAATATCGACTTCTTGCAAGAATATAAAATTTGACTGAGAAAGGGAATTCAACTTTTTTTGATGTTGCCTCAGGCACGTCTTGAATTAAGTTACACCCATTTCTATGAAATTGTTTTTTCCAGCCTATCTACTGGAATTACCTTACACAGCTACTAATGTCTTCGTTTATGTCTTTCAAAGTCTGTTTTTATAATACTCAACTGAACTTAGTTTAGTCCTGTTTTTTCACTATGTCAAATTTGAGTATGAAAATTTTCTAGCTGTTAAGCTCTCAGTTTTGGTTAACAAACATATGATTTTGTCATATCTCTTTTAGAGTCTTCATCAAGAGCCTAAAGTGTTTTATCTCCTGTGTTGATGAGGAAAATTTTCCCCTAATTATGCCATTTAGTAATAATACTAGGAAAACATGAAATAGAATGAGAACTTGTGGTGATAACTCAACAAAGAGAAAGGCTATTAGAAAAACTACTTTTGGCAAGAATTCTGTAGTCTTTCCTGTTTTTAACAAAGATCATCTTTCATGGTGTTGAAGGGTTGCTTGGCAGTGTTTGGGTGCTGAGGAGGCAGTGCAAATACGCAGCCACTTTCCAGCAACATGGTGGAAAATGTTTCCAATACAGAGCAGTACTAACTCGGCCACTTTGGCTCCACTGCCCGCTACGTGGAAATCCACTTTTGGCCTGTTGGATCATGAAAACTAATTTACTTGAGGTGTGTTGAATGTACCAATGCATTGAATGACTTCTGCATAGTTTATTAAAGGGAATATTCTTTAGCAAACTTCAGGAATACTGTCCCAAACTATGAAAACAGTTTTTGAAACCAAAATAATCAAAACATAAATCTAATGGGTGTCAGCTGAAGAAGTATCCAGTTTTGCTTCTGTTTCTTTTTGTTATAGATTATTTCATGCCTACTGTGTTTTATGTTTCCAAATTTCCAGAGCAAAGAGTCCAACCTCTGTAAAATGTGTTCTGAAACTCATTTGTATTTGGTCTCCCTGAACTCAAAACTATTTTTTCAAGTTGTAGAATTTGTGTGTGGGCTCATTCAAGCAGAGCAATATGTGGCAAAACTTTAAAAATTGAATTCCAAAGTCACTTTTTCAAGTCCTTCATGGTGGGACTAGATCATTCTCCTAGATCATGGCAGAGGAAGTGGTGCACTTTCAACAGCATTTGAGATTTGTTGTGGAAATTACTTATTCAATTGTGTGGCTTATAACTGTCATTTTGAAGTTTTGTTTTTTATAAGCATAGGGGGACAGTTATTCAATGTTAATCCCTGACAGAGTTATGTTAATTTATATGACATGGTGACACAAAATGCTTGAGGCAGCTTTTTTTGCCCTTTTTCTTTTCTTCTATGGGAAAGGCACTGTGGAAATGATAGTAATTTTTCCTGTCTCAGTGAATCAGCATGTGCTGTAAAAGGTAGAATAAATATTCCTATGCTATGCTTGCCATTCTCCTCCTCCTTATCTTTGCATTAAAAAAAAAAAAAATAATCCAGAGTAATTTTGACCCATGCAGCTCCTTCAGTCAGTCAAATCTTAAAAAAAAAAAAAAAATCTTACTGAATGAGCAAAAAAAATGGTCTGTCTGCATGTCTACAGAAGCAGAGGATTCCAGTGGGATCTTGTTCATTCTCAGAGTTTTTTTGACCTCTGGATGCGCAGAAAGTTGTGCATGAATATGTAGGCAAGCACCAGCAAGGCAGATGTTACACTTACTGACCTTCATTCACTGAAACTGATAATCAGTTTGGCTGTCATTCATTGTCCTTTTGAGGCTTTCTCGCAGCAAATGAATGCCAAGGAGACATATTTGATCCTGCTGGTCCTGCCAGAAATTAGGTTTGGACTTGGATGTTTTGGAATGAATCCGAGTCAAGTTTGACAACAAAGGGAAGGCTGCTGCAGTAACACGTGCAGATGATACACTTCTCAATCTGTTTGTATCCTCCAGAGCAGGGAGACGTCGGGCCCTTTCCTGCCTTTCATTCAGCTGTGGATCGGAAGGCAAAATATGCAATAATGTCATAACATATAATTCATTTATGCAGACAAACTGGCCACTGAAGTTACAGCTATGTAACCTAATAAATAGGGCATCAGCATTTCACGTCATAACTGCTAAATCATTAATGTCCAGCAGCAGAAGTCTTCTGCTTTGTAATTTGAAAATTAAAATAGGATGGGAACACACCTATTAAATAGTAAGATAAACATTTTCTTACACAGCTAATAAAATCTTATATACCTCAATCACCCACCAGCTAAACTATATTTGATAGAAAGCAAATTTTCTGTACTTCTTAATCAGATTTTTTTCCTTAATGTTTCATAATGGTTTTCAGAGGTGTTGCAATGGTACGTGAGGATGAAGAGCACTGCACCTGCATGTACTGGATAGAAGGAATGTGGCATCAGAAGTAAAATAATGTTCAAGGACCAGTATAATAATGTATTATACCAGAAGTATAATAATGTATAATATGATAATATGAGGGTCTGTAAGACTGTAGAAACTGCAAAGGGATAGTAATAGAAAGTGGGTTCCTAGAGAAGTAAAGGCTGGAGTCAACAGAAAAAGGTACAAATACTGATGGAAAAAGTTGCAACCGATATTATTTGGAAAGCTGTGACATTCTTTGTCCCCTTCCTGAATAAAAGGAGGGTAGATACTCCTTAATTATTGCCTCTTTTGGGTCAGTCAGTCACCTTATCAGCAAATAAAGCAGGAGAAATGACTTGAAGCGCAGTTTACTGGTAGCCTAGTTTCTATACCCCTTCAGCCTCCCTCACATGCTACCTGCTCCATCCTGTTTATTTCTTTGATGTTTGCCACCTTCTTCTAGAATTTAATCGAATTTTTAAGAGTACACAAAGTGGTAATGACGAACTGTATAGTGTTTTACAAATACAGGATAAAAACATAAAGTTAATACCATAGCAAAGCAAGAATGTGGCATGAATGCTGCAATATCCACAAGCACATTTGGTCATTGGATGTGTAACGTAAAACCTATTTTTTGCACACTGTATGAAATACGGATCTTGGTGTTTCCTGTTAATTTTAGTACAGTGACTATTTCACACAACTCTGTGCTTACTTTCCAAGTACAAATTGCATCTTAGCATTCCTTTTTTGTATGTTGCAACAGAATTTATTAGAGTGATAGTGAAATACAAACCTGCCTCACTAGACTTCTTTCTTTTTCTCCCTCTTTTTTACAAAAATCTATTGATTTCAAATTTCTTCCATTTCTGTTTTGCTACACTTATCCTCAAGTGTATTGATAACCATAGTACATTACCTTCAATATTTTCTTTCTGAGAAGCCATTCATCAGCCTGCCTCTGCTTCCAGTGCAAAATCCTTTTCTATGCCTTTTGTTGCTGTTGGTACTTTTTCCTGAAGCAGCTTGGATTTAGGTGGAGTTACAGTTAATGCTCTTCTATAAAAAGGTGCTGGGATGCCAACAACCAGGATCTGTTGAAGCTCAAAAATGAGGGAGCAGTGGTCTTTGAGGCTCATGCAGACAGATGCTTCATTCTGGTACTGCTCCTTGGTTGAGCTCTCCCATGGCGCCTCTAAACTTCTCTAGCGCTTGGCGTCACATAAGCTGTGCCTCACAGCCATCCAGGAACTCAGCAAAGTGAAATATGCTGAGTGTAACTTGAAAGTGGAGTGAAAAAAAAAAAGAAAGAAACTTAATTAGTGATGTACAACAAAGATAATGTTGGTAAGTACTGGGATTTCGATTACAGGGCTGTTAATTGCAGCTTGCAGCTGAGGAGCATAAGGACAGCTCATCAGGAAAGTCAGCTTGGCCCTTCTTCAGTCTGCAGTTTTGTATGTGCTGATCTATTCTTCCAGCATAACTGTACTTGGCCAGGAGGGCTGTAATGTGCTTTCCAAGCAGTTACTCCCATGTCAGTACTGTACTGGACAGCAGGTTTGGCAAAGAAAGCCTGGGCGAGCAAACCCCCTCCCTCTGCCCCCGTATTTGCTCAGCAGGGAGTAATTGGAAACAATGATATTACCTCAAGAATATTAGGGTGATCCCTTGATTATTTTGGCCTTCAATTGCCTTTCCGTTACCAGCAGCGGGCCGGTAAAATAGAGGATTGAGGAAAAGATGCACAGTCCTGTTTCTAAAATACTGCTGTGTATTTCTGAGTTACTAGATGTCCTTTATTGCAGTGCTGACCAGTTGACCTCTCGGTGTTACAAAGCCTTCGGGGTGTTGTTTGCCTTGCCACGTGAGGTTTACACCTCAGAGCAGAGCCACAGCCAGCAATGACCCGGGCTGTTAATAGTGCAGCACGCAATTTTGGTGTCAGAGTATGAGTTTGGGAGCACTCTCCAGTCATATGCATTTCAGTGCCATTTGCCAGCCCAGGCTATTTCTTACTCCAGAGCTTTTAACCTCTGTTTCCATGTCACTGCTGAGTGCAGACATGATCCATGATGGTTAAAAAGGTATTCAGAAAGATGAAAGGAAATAGCTTTTAGACAAGGGTGCAATAGTGTCTCACTTACTTGTATCCATGAATACATTTTTGACTTTGAGATTTTATACAAGGATTTTTTTTTTTGAAAGAAAACTCAATGAAGATTTTAATGATTTTGTAAAAATGAACCTTATTAGCATTATTATTAATAAATTTATTTACACTATAAATACACTATGCATAATATCATATGGACGTAAAAAAGTCAATTTTCTTTTTAAACTAGCAACCCCGTGTAAGATCAATTTCCCCCATTCTCTTTTCTCTTTTTCCAATTGTGTGTTCTGACTAGAAAAACCTGCTGTCCTCATGGCAACTAAAATCTTATCAGCACGAAACCAGCCCAGAGTGATACGCAGCCACTGAATCCTCTGAATCCTGCCCTGCCCGAGACCTTAATCTTAGCTTCAGAATGAACACTTTTTTAAATGCAGAAGACAATTCAATCTCTGAAAAATTGGGATCCTAGGGCTTTCTGCAACACAGGGTCTCAGTTCTGAAGGGAAAAGGAAAAAACAGGAAAACACTTCTGACTGTGTGCAACTGAAAATTACAAACCGGGTAGGGTGATACTAGAAGACTCTAAAACTGCAGTTTAGAGGATTCAAGAAAAAGAGGCCAATGTTACTTTTCCAGGCTCTTTGGCTTAGAAAAAAAATCCCTTAGTGTTTGTTTATTCTCCATATATTATACTTTGCAGAGTGACATTTACTGTTGGTCTTGAATGTGTGCAGGAGTTTGCTTTGTTTTGTTTACTTTGTCTGGGAAAAAGCATTAGTCCGATTGTACTTTACACAAGGAATGCTATTGTTGGGCTTACGCATGCAATTAAAAAAAGAAATCAGTTAAGAACTGTTTATTGCTTCCAGTATTAAATATAACGGTATGGAGTAAATAAGGTATAAGGTGGCATAATAGTTATCTATCAGCCAATTCCAGTTTATTTGTTGAACCAAGCATCATTAGTGGCTGTGAATGAATCTCATTCCACTGATGTCAATGATGTTGTTCTTAGTCCTGTGAGCTTGAGAGCAGTCGGTTATGGCTGAGGAAAATGCTAAATGATAGGACTTGAAACTGTTGAACAATTGCCAAGGCACTGGTACTGATTATGTGTTTTACTCTGGAGAGGTGGACTTTGTGCCCAAGCGAAGATGGCAGAGAAATCTCAACCACCCTCAAAAGTGCAGGACTATTTCTGTATGAAACAGGCTGAATGTGGGAGTTACGTAGCTGATTCTGTGGTGATGTATGATGATATGCTAGTTCCAAATTCATGCTTTTGAGTCTTCACTGAACTGTGTGGTTTTAATACACTCAGATCTCCTCATGAGTACCCGTTTTATTTGTGCTTCCTCACTGCACAAGACGCTATATATCTTTAAGTATGCCAAAAGCGGTATGAATATGGTTAAGTAGTGGAACTCTCAGGTCCTCTGTTGAAGAATTATTATTAAATAGATGGTATTTTTATGTTAATTATTATTAAATAGATGGACACAGGAATCACTGTCCAATAAACATGTGGCATTAATGCAGTGGTGCCATATAGGATATTTGTAGATCAAAAGCCATTATTGTGCTGGGGCCTTAGTAAGTGATGGGAAGGAGGAATTGATTCACTCAAGTTGCCAGAGACAAGAGTCTTAGAAGTGCAAGTCATTCGTCCTGCCTAAGCAGAAGGTGATCCCAGCCTTGGGGCTGTCGTCACTTGTTTGGTTTTCCTGTGGCCTGGCTGTTCCCTTGGGGCAGAACAGAGCACCGGAGGAATTCAGAGTTTGCAGTTTTCGTGTCGGGTACCGTGCAGACGGTGTAAACAACTGCATTGCAGTCAAAAGGGATCATAGGGTATGGAACTGCCCTCTGGAGTGCCTCTTTCTCTCTTTACTGGGCTAGAATACATTAGTGGGATGTATGTTTTCCTTTGTTATCGACAGTATGCTGTTTATACTTAAGCTAATTATAATGTACTGAAATAAGTTATTGGGTTTTTCATTGCCATCATGGGTGGTGAGGAAGAAGGACTCTAAGAAGGAATCGGGAGAGGATATCACTTTGAAAAGATAGGAAGAAGGCTACAGAAGGAAATGTAAACAGGACCGGGATAATTTGAGTTACAGAATACTTCACCTGGTGTTATTACCAAAAAATATCCATACATCAGAAACAGTAATTTGGTACATTGGTATGGGAAACACCTCCTTTTGTTTTAGCACAAAGTGTGTTCTGGACACAGCAGAAACATATAGGAAGGTGAAAAAGCTCTTATTTCCTAGCAGCTTTGGGATCTCATAGAAAACACTTTTGAGGGCAACACAGGATCGTTGTCACCACAACACCACAGGCCGATACCATGACAACCTAGAAAAAGGCAAACCTTGGTACCTGTAGTGGAGCCTGCTGAAAAAGAGAGCACTGCTTAAAAAGAAGATTGCAGTCATGTGAACTCAAAGGGACCAATTATTTTTTCAGCTGTGCTGGTCTCTCAGCCTAAAGGCATCTGCTGAACTGTTCCTACTCTCATTTCAATCCAGAAAATTCACAGGTGGTTCATGTTAGATTATGGAGACCTTCATAATCATCATTTTGATGTTACTACTTCTCTGCTCACTGTATTTCAGTGCTTTGATCAGAGGACTGGTTTTCCTTATAGTCACAGATGGTTGCTGTTTGACAGGTTGACAGGCAGACAAAGTAAATAGGCATGAAAATAAAATATTCCTTTCTTTTGGCGAGTCAGGCCAATGTCATGTGTGTAGACACTGCTCTGTAATCCTTCTAGCTGTGTTAGGATGGGCAGAGAGTATTGTGTGAAATGGTACACAGGAATCTTACATCATTCTCTCCTGGACTGTCCTGATGAGGATTTGATCAACAAATCTGAGTTTGCAATGAAATTTCACTGTTACTTTTTCAATTAAGGTGGTAAGTGTTGCCATTGTATAGCACTGTGAAATTTCAAGGGGTTAGTCTGGAAAAATCCCATCTGGCAAAGATGTGCCTGATCCTGCATATCAATAGAAGTTCTGAGCACAGATCAATAGCAGGATGAAATGCTACATAATTATTGCATGTCTGTGCCTGTATCTACTTGCCTGCATTCACAATGCAAAAAACCAACCAAACCCAAACAAATAAAAACCCAAAACCCTCACAAACAAACTCTTGGGGTCACCAAAGATGCAGACCTATATAGCAATAAAGTAGTTACCTAGGCAGTATAAATATTTTTGTGAGAATTTTTTTTTGTTATGAAAAGAGAAATCTAATAAATCAATAATGATTTTGAAATGGATGAAATACTTTGAATTAAGGACTGCTCCATGACATTTGTGGCAACTCTTGAAGAAAAGTGACATCTGGTCGGTGAACTCTCCTGGGGTCATTTTGTGGGATTGGAAATCTAGTTTTCCATAAAGAAATTGTTACTGACCTATTGATGTGATATGTTATTGCTTCCTCTTTGGCAGGTTAGTCAGTAATAGAGAAAGTTAGTCCCACCAGCCCTTAGACTGATCTTTTGCCAGGTAAACGAGAAAAAGAATCCAATAGGGAACTGGCTGACCGGCCCCAGAAAAGGATGACAGCATGACAAATTTCTCTTTCTCATTGTGTATCAGTTAAAGTGAGCCTAAAACTATGCTTTATGTCATTACCTTTATTTTAATTGAAAATAACAAAGCTACCAAGAAAATAGATTTCGTTTTATTGATACATTACCTAGCTTAAGACCAGCTACTTGATATTCAATACTTGAAATAACTGATTTGGTTAATGTAAATAGTTGAAAAGAAGCTCCATTACCAGGGAACTTTTGTATACAGTTCTCTCTTTCCTGTTTCCTGAATGGTTTTGCAGGATCAGGTTTAGCTGTTCAGCGAAGCTAAATAGCAGTTTGTCAAGTACTTCTGTTGAAAAGGAGAATCAAGCCTGTTCTTCCTAGGGGAGCTGGAGGTGGGGGGCGGGGAGAGGTGCTAATTTTTATTTAGGATTTAATCCTTTTTTGGAACATAGTGGTGCATAAATGCCTATGGCTCTCAGGTCATAGTTCCAGATTAGGATCTTTGAGTGAGCTGTCACTGCAAAGACTGCATCTTCCACCGACCCATAATTAGTAGACTAAAACATCCTTTGGGGTGGGTTCAGGTGTTAATCTTTTGCCCGATATGCCCCGTGTCAACTTAGAAGCCTAGCCCCTGAAATTCTTGAGCAGGGCTGATGAGCAGATGGGAAATGTGGCAAGAGGGGCCGACAGCAGGGTTTGCAGGGGATTGATTGCCCATTACTCACTGGTGGTGATGCGCCCTGTGCAGCAGAGCTCCACCAGAGGTGGGGGTTCACAGCTGGGCTGGCCAAGGCTGTGGCAGGTCAGCCCACAGCTTGGGTGTCACTTGGCTTCCGCAGCGCCCCAGACTGAGAGCCTCGCATCCTGCCAGGCAGAGCTGTGCACTGCCGGATAGGCGCTTCCCTGCTTAGAGGAAAACAAGACAGCAGAAAGCAGCTTGCTCAAAGTTGCTAAAATTAATCCTGAAAGCTTTCGGGGTGGGGCGGGCACACAAGCATTTTCAAAAGTCTGGACACTTATGAGGAATCCTAGAGCAGCCTTGAATTCTGCCACCATTTTTGGAAATGTTTGTCTCTATGTTTTGACTTGGTTTGGTAGTTCAGATTTGTTGGTCCTTGTTTACAAAGACAGTTTGCAATAATGGTGGTTTCTCCAGCTACTGAAAGCAATAGGCTTATTTTTAAGGAAAATATTTTAAACCTTTCCATTTTTTAAAAATTGTAGATATTGTAGTTTTTAAATGAAATTTGCTTTGCTTGATACACGTAAAATTCCAACAGACTATATTTCATTAAGAAAAAGACTAGGTAGAAATTGAAAACAATTGTTTTCAAATATTTTGCTACAATCTGGAAATTAACACTTCAAATTTGTATCGATAACTTAACTTTAGTTGGGTAAATGCATACCTCTGGGTTAGTAAAATTATATGTCTATCAGTGGAAACAACCATAAATACAGACAGAAAAAAAGTGTTTTCACAGAAGAAATTGCTTGGTGGTTGTTTGCAAATGCTTTCCCAGATTGAGATAAATTAAGGTCAGGGAAGACTGTATCTTTAAAAAATGGTAATAAGAGAACATTGAAGATCTCATGAAGAAATAACCAGCAATTATATTGTAAAACCATACAAAAATATAAATGAAATGCATATATTGAGATTTATTTCCTAGGTATTTGAAGTAGATACTAATGCTCAAATTCTTTTTGATCTCAAGTGTTAGAAAAAGTTAAAGACATCTCTGTGTAGCAATGAGTATCGGAAATAAGGATTGACCATAACTAAGTCAATCTGCATTGGAAACATTTTTCTTTTTATTTGTACCTGTGTTAGATTCTGCTATTCTTTCCATCAAGTTCTGTTGCTTCTCCCAGAATCTACAAGAGGCTGGGTTTTTTTTCTCATTTTTCCAGCCCTATGTTACAAACCAAAAGATGTATTAGAAAATAGTTGAAAACATTAATACTTTTAGTATTGAATCATGCTGCAAAATATGAGGCTTGAGGCTACTCTGTGAGGAATGTGAAGATGGAATCAAATACACAATTGTCCACGTAGGCTTAGGCTTTTTTTCTGAGTAAACCTAAAACTTTAATTGTTTGCCACAGCATAGTTGTCTTTCTATATTGATGACAGTTCCTCAGTTTGCCTTCTGAAGAATCGTACAGGCCCTCTACACCGCAAATCTCACTTAGGTCTGCGAGACAAACTGGTAGAAATATTTGCTGGATATGTCCCATGGTATCATTTTTGTGATATGAGTAAGCTGTTAACTTCAGTTACTACTGGCAAGAGTAACATCATCCATTTACAGTTCCTCTGTATTGAATTAAGAGATGTTTTTTTATTCATCTTAGCTGATTTTTTTTTTTTTCAGTTTTCTTCTTGTGTCTATCCCTTCAGGAAAATTCATGAGCCAACATTGTCCCTCATTTTAGAGAACCCAAAATGAGAAAAATCATTCAGCTTTTTCACCTTGTGTCTTTGCATTACATCAATCTTGAAATAATTTATCCTTCCCATGAGGCTTTCAGATACACAGATCTCATTTATGCAGCTTCTGTGCAACTTCCTTCACAGCTTTCATTTGATTTGCTTATCCATGTGCTTCTGCATGCTCACGTTGGATCCTGGGCTTAATAAGATGCATGGCAAGTCTTCGTGATGTTTTAGATACTCTGAGTAAATCAGATCATTAAAATACAGCTTAACCTAATGGATCATCCTAGAGTGTAAAGAAAAAAAAATCCTTCTCCATATTAAAATGAACAAAACTGTTTTATTTAGCAACTTCCACAGCACTGGAAAACAATTTTTAAAGTGTATGTGGAAAAACAGTACGAAACACTATGTTTGACTTGTTATTCCCTGAAGCTCACAGTTTTGACTCCTCTGTCCACATCTTCATTTGGGATTTCATTTGATGGAGGGGCCATCTTTTTTCATTTTGTTTGCACAGTATCCTGACATATGGCTGGGGGGTCCTTATTGCTATTGTATTGGTTTGTAATCAGAAACATCATTACAAAATCAAGTCTAATCAAGTTTACGTATGCTAAGACCTTGGTTGTGGATCTAAATGTATTTAAAGAATGAAACAGAAATTTGTGTGCTTGATAAAGCATGTTTGAGTGTATTTACTTTGTCTGACAGGTGAAATCATCTCATAATTCATTTGTGCCTGGACTGCAATGGCTGAAGTATCCTTCTGGGCCAGAGGAACTGCAGAACCCCAGGTCTGGAGCCCCCCAGCACCTCCCATGCCTTGTGAGAAGCTCTCTGTTAAGACACACAACCTGCTTGCTCGTGCGGTGGGTGATCTGCCTTGCCAGCCAGAGAGGACACAGGTAGCACCTTTCTAGAACAAACGCAATGCACTGTTTCCGAATTTCTGCTGAAAAGAGGGGCTGCTGTTTACCTGCCTTGCCCCGGCAGGGCAGGCTGCTCCCTTCCTGTGCGGTGCGGTGGGGAAGGCTCACTCCTGACTGCCAAGGACATGGCTGAGACTGGACTCAGATGCCAGAGCTCTCAGGGGCATGTTTTAGAGTTCTGATTCCTCACTCTCTGGACCAGGGTCTAGTCTCCAATTCAGCCTGTGCATGTTTTATTGGCTTACCGCTTTGCTTTATTGTATTTTATAGGAGTCAGGGTATAAGTAGGGTGACTGGTGCCAAGGTGGTTCTTGCCCTGGCAGGGCACTGGGATGCAGCAGGGGCAGGTCTCCAAACCTGTGAATTAAGAAGTTCTAGGTAAAATTAAATGGCAGGGAGACTTTATCTGAGGAGGACTGACTGGAAAGACAGAGATAAAAAAGTGTTTTGCTAACTTTTCACCACATCAGAGGTATTACATGGTAATTCTAGGAAAAAATGCCATAATGGAGGATTGGAGTGCTGCTAAATGTACATTTCAAGCAAAAATGAATTAATCCTTCCAGAGACCTTGAAGATTCTTCATAAATTAACACCAGCACTGGGTATTTCTTAATTGAGCTACTAGTTTTCAGTAGGCTGAAAAAGAATTCAGTTGCCTACTCTACTGCCATTTGCCATTTGATGCAGTTCATGTTTGACCTTGCGCTGCTGCTGTGTTTGGTTGATCACTGGTCAAGACTTTAATCCCCTAATAGCAAACTGAAATCATATCAGCGCTCAAATGCTGCCATGGGCTATTGCTACTTTATCAATGTGAACAATGTCTTGCTCCCTGACCCTCAGGCCAGCCTGTGAAGATGTACTACATGAATGTACATGTACCGCCTACATGCAGTTCATGCAGAATAGCCAGCAGGGCTGGAGCTGCTGCTTCACAGCGTCTAGCATTAGTACTTCTGGTTTAAAGACCATCACATATCCTACATGCATTAAATGTTTGGGCCAACCCAGTAATGGAGAGGAATTATAGCACAGAAAGAAAGAGCAGTTTAAAAAAAATACAAAGACAAACAGAAAAGATGATTGCTCACAGTTTTATTAAGCTTCAAACAAATAAATGTAAACATAAGTACGAAGAATTGAGGTAAAACAGAAAGATAAAGCCTGTCCTTTGTCTCTTACCATGACTTCCTCCAGGTCTACCAGCCTGACTCTAAACCAACTTCAGGCCTCAAAAGAATTCACGAATCTAGGATTTGAAGTGTTGTTTTCTCTAAAAGCTGAAGAAGATACAAAATCAGAATAAAAGTCAGAGGCTTAAACAGTACATTTGTTAGGAAGGAGACGGAAAAAAAACAAACCTGAAAACCAGCTCTAGACAAGTATTTGTTTTTGGTTGTTATTTTTTTTTTTTAAATTATGTATCGGAAGACACACTATCAGTTTTCAAAAATACAGAAATGGTGTGGAAACCTCCTTGGCAATACCTTTATCAAGAAGAGGTCAGATTTGAAATATTTTCCATCTGTTGATTTAATTCCAAAGGTAGTTTTTCTGGATCTCAGACTTCGCGTGCCTGTAAACATGATAGGAAGGCTCACCACATTCCCTTCAGAATTAATATTTCCAGGAAGAATTTCATGGTGCAATACAATTAGCCTTTTTGTAGCTGCAAAACGCTTCACAAAAATAGCTCACTGAGTTCACGTGCATTGAGCGGTTCAAGTGAAAAACCATCAGTGGAACTGAATTAAAACCATAGAGCCAAGGTCTCTCCCGGTATAAATCATGTGCACTGCTATAATAAAACAACATGTAACAGAAGCAATTCTTCACACCACTGAGTTTTTGACATGGTAGCTGGTCCCAGAATCCAAATCTTACTGCTTCAGCTTCCATATTTCTTATTGTGTAGGAAAACGTAATCTACAATACGCTGTAATAATTTTGTGGCATTTTAGAATAGGATATATGTGACCTAGGATCTAAAAAACCCTAAAACAAGTTGGGATTTATCTTATTTTTCTTTTTTAATGGTCTTGGTCATGCTAGTAAATGGCATTTTCTTATCTGTAAAATGTAGTGGAGGTATTGTACCATGCCCTGATTTTACCAGTTGAAGCCTCTTTCTTTTTTCATAGTCATAAAATATATGTCAAGCACTATGAGCAACTCCTTTATGCCTTGCTTGCAGTGCTGCAATTAGGATCATACTGTGTCATATTCGAAGCTCAGTGACTGTTAAATGTGCTACGCCTGCATCACGCTAACTACTGTATCAGTCATTTTAGATGACCCCCTTGAAAATTGCTGCCAAAAGTTTATATGTCAGAAATCACTTTCAAAATGCTTATGAAGTGAAGAATTTTTGCAGTTCTTCACCTACTCAAATGCTAGAAACTGTCAGTCAATGAAATCAGGCTCGACAGTTTATATTCCAAGACTCACTATTCAAAGATTTGCTTCAAAAATGATTCCTATCATCTGTCAGCAACTGGGTTCTGTGTTTAGTCAGTTGCTCACTTTTATATAGTAATAACCACTGGAAGTTGCTACAAAAGATCTGCCAGAACCCTTGGTATTATTTTTAAAAGGGATGAATCAGGGACATGTACATCAGCACTGCAGTACTTGAATGTTGCCTGTCGCGTGAGCTGGAAACTCAGTTGTCTTTCCCAGGTATGTGGCTGTTTTCGTTCAGAGCTCTGAACTGTTTCATTGGTGTCTTCAGTCCCAAATGACAGTAAAAATATGACTCAGGTACTGAACACAGGAGATTTATTTACAAAGCAGTTAATAATTGATAATATTTTCAGAGAATGGAGTTTAAGAGTTTTTTAAGTTTTAAGAATTCGAACTGTAAACTTATACTATAGGTCTGTTATCAAGGACGAGATTTGTTTTACGACTGAAACTCTATTTTATCTTTTAAATTTTCTGGAAAAATACACTAATTTGCTCTGCTATAGGTGGGACTTTAGTAATACAGCTTAGGTCCAAGTCTAAGTCCATAGAATCTACAGGCTACATTTCAGTGTTTATTTGATAATAGCTGTGTAGCCATTAATATAGTGCTAAGAGTCAATACCCACAATGAACTGCTCTTAATTAAAAGTAAGTCACACTTTCATTTGTAAGTTCAAAGCTGGATCAACATCCTGTTACAATGAATGGCAAAAGGGCAATAGGACTTTGTGTGCCCTGTTGCCAAACTGTACCAAAACTTTCCACTTCCTCACTTGGTAACACAATCTCAGTTTCACTGAGGAGTTTCCTCAATGCCCTTGGTCCTTTTGCTCAGCCTGAGCAGGTAGGGGATCTGGGTACTGCCGATCCAGAAAGCAAGCTTATCAGTGCCCAAGGCTGTCAACAGGACCTACCCAACAGACCTGCTCAGAGTATAATAAATGCATGTCTCTATGACTGGGTTCTTCACAAAACAAAGTCATAGAAAAATTCTACTGCAGTCATCTGCCTTTCATACACTAAAAGACAGGTTCAGTGCTCTCCTCATTCTCAAAGGATTTAATTTCCTTTTTTTGGCTTTCCAGGAGACGACCCAACCTCTAGGTCAAGGGCAAGACTTCGCATCCTGTCCTAGGAGGACAGAATTCAAAGAGAAAAGGGGGAGATCTGTCTTGTTGTCCTTTAATTGCTGCTGCCTTTTGCATTAAACTCTCACTGGATAAACAAAAACAATGATGGGACTGGAACACAACAGCAACCTAGCCATGATGTGTTAACCACAGAGGTTTTTATGGATCTTGAAAGGGTACTGCCTAATTTTCCTACTGGGCCAACTGTCACTGAAATAGAACTAAAAGAGGTTTCTTCCTCATTCAAAATTGTCATTTTCTCCTGTGAAACGTGCTCTGTAGCCCCAGGAGGAGTAGTTGCTTACCAGGTGATTCAGCGTGGTGCTGCCTTGCCTCCCGCAGGAAGGAGATGCAACTTCCAGAGATCTGTCCCCACCAAATGCCCAGTAGCAATCAAGTCTTTGCATGCAAAGGATAAGCTATATCACAGAGCTTCCTCTTAATATGGTATGTTGATATGGCAGTTACAAGCATGTGTATCTGTTTCTAAGTATATTTAGGTGTTTAAATATATGGCTATAACAATATAGGTATAAAAAAGGACCCTAGCTGATGTTAAATGAATGCATAAATCCTGCACAGGAGTGTCAGTGGGAACGTCTTCACTGATGTTCCTGGGCATTCAACCAGGCTCTCCACAGAAAAAGAGATTCTGAGATTCTCTGCTGGGTACAGCGTGTTCTGGGAGACAGATTGCCCTTGGACAGGAGGAGAGACAAAAGCATTTCTAACAGTCTGCTCTTGTTTTTCTATAGTCTGGTGAGGAACCTTTTTGCTGCCTGGCCTAGCCATTTTAAACACCAAGACTTTGGATGGTGTTTCTTCAGCCTCATTTCCCTGTCCTGTCGCAACTTGTTGGCTATCAGAAATACTCTAAAACACAGGCATCCAGCAGAAGAATTTCTCCAAGAATGGAGCCAGTATATTTTTAATTACGTGATATGAAAATCTATTGTATCTAATGTTATATTTAGACACTCCTCCCTTGGCGTCATAAATCTGTGTGACCTTTTATTACAGGCAAGAGAAAGTATGATTTAGTCAGAAACAAATATCTTGCAAGGGAGTGGCTGCTTTCAAATCTCTGTTACCTATACAAAAACAATTTAAAATAGATGACTGATAAATTGAGACTCTAAAGGAGATAAGAGTAGAGTTTCTTACTGGTCAATAGTGACAATAGTGCTTGGGATTTGGTCAAGCATATTGCTGAATACCTTAGTTTGACTATCATGGTCTTTTTTTTGTTGTTGTTGGTTTGGTTTGGTTTATTGGGTTTTTTTGCCAAAGAATGTCTGAAACCACCACAGGAGGCCTGCAACCATGTAATTTACTACAAAACTTTTGAGGTTCCTGACTACCTCTGTTGGAGCTGCCTGTCAAGAAAACAAAGCACGTCAGATTAGAAGGTTGAATCTAAATAAAATTGGACTCCTTAACCACTTGTTGTGTTATCTGCCATTGCTGGAGTGATAAATCTGCTTGAGAAGACACGAATCCTTTTATGCTTTTTAGATGCTTTTCAAAGAGTTATGTGCCAAGTGCATAATGTAAATATGTGATACTCTGCGTACCCTCCCAAGTATATAAAATGATGGTAACTCCAGTTATGGTGATGAAGACCATCACCAGCCCTAATCTTAATACTAAAGCAGACTTGCTTGAGAACATGTCTTACTAGGATGACAAAAGAAGGGCAGTAGTGTTGATGAGGAATTTTACCATGGGTAGCGTAGAGTCTTCTGACTAAATTTTTCTAGATTAAAAGGCATAAGGTAAAAAAAACCCCAAGCCTTAAATAAGTAGAGCTAATTTAAGAATAGGATCTGTAGTAATATTAAAGGTGGTTCTCCCGGAAGACAAGTACTATCAAACCAATATTTGCCGCATTGCATTTCTGGCTACAGGGCTGTTTTTACTTATATTCCTTTTTTGATCTACCTCAGTGGGGATCGGGTCTGGGCTGTCACTGATCCTGGACAATGCAATTCCACTTGTAATTCCTATGGCCATTTGGCATGTGAAATCCCTGGATTAGTTTAAATTCCCACTTCTGCTTTCAGAGCTCATGACTAGTGACAAAATTGTGACCAGACAGGTGAATCAAATTATCGTTTAATAGTGGGACCACAATACAATAACAAAGGGTTGTTTGCAACAACCAAAATATCTACATTCATGATTATTTTACTTCAGTCTGTCACCACCCTGCCTTGGAATGTAGGAATTTGGGTTTCTTTATAAACTGTAGGACTGTTCTTTATCTGAGCTGAAGAAGAGACTTTTCAAACCAGTTTGAAATCCTTTGCCTTCTCATTTTCTCTGTGCCTTTCCTCTTTAACAACCTGGTCCAGTGAGTTCAACAAGGGGTCAACCCTTCTGTTGCCTCTCAAGTGTTGCTAGATGGGTAGTTATCTGAAGGTGTTGCATTCTTTTCTACTCATGGGAACTAGCCCTTTGTTAAATTAATGCTATACATTTAGTCTAACATTTAATACATATAATACTTTGGCATTATTGCAAAATGACTCTTGACCAATGTGTTTACCTACTGCTATTTACAAGCACTGGCAAACCTTGCTATTGTAGTTCAGATTTTTAACCCCAGATTTGCATTCTGTCCCAAGAGTTTACTGTCTCTCAGCAATGTTAGCAGGAGAAAACATGTATATTGTCTTAGCTCAAGTTGTCTGTCACTGATAGTTTCTCCTGACTCTCTTGTGATAATGGTAAATTCTGGTAAAGAAGGGTGGGAGGGTATTAACTTCTACAGCACAGTTTGCTAGAATTTATCTGTTAATCCCAAAACATCAGAAGTCTTGTACAGGATTAAAAGAAATATTTCTGTGGTCTGTTTCAGATCTAACAGTCAGGCTGGTCTCTCTGCTAGGAGTGCTGTGTTATTCTTTCTTGTTAAGAGCCCTGCATACTATTTAAAAATAAATAAACCAGCTTCCCTCTGAAGTTTGCCAACCTATATTTTATTTAGGATCCTCTTCTTTTGGCCAGATCTTGTAACTGAGGCAACATTCAGGATCTTTGTCCACGGGAAAACACATCCTTTTTCAAAATAGTGAATGAAGATACAAAACATAAGCCAATTTCTTTTTCCTTGAAATTACTAGCTGAAGAACAACTCACGCAGATGGCTGTTGGCAAAAATGTGCACAAGAATGGCATTATCCAGGGAAGAAAGAGACTGTGATTAGGTAAACGTGCATATGGCAGTGATCCTTTAATGGCGTAAGTGTTGCAAGGCACAACTGCAATTGCTTAAGTACGGTAATGTCACATACAGTTACAATAGATATGTTTGCCAGCATATAGCTCTGGTAAACTTTAGCATCACAGTAGCATAAACTGTGACAGGCACTCTCAAGTTGCTAAGTTCTCCCAGACTGCTAAGGTCTGCAAGACCTCTCTGTTGGCCCTGCGAACCCGTGCTCCCACTGTGGGGGCTCCCAGGCTGCCCCAGCTGGGGTGTTGGGGTGGTCTGGAGGAGAACAGGGGAGCGGTACTCTCCTAGAAATCAGTTCTCTGTTGCTGGGGTCTCCAACACTGTTTATCTGTGGCTGGTCCCACCTCTTAGTCGTAGTTACCTTTTTGTCCCCTCAAATTTCCATGACTGGGGGTCTTCTATACTCCCTCATTCCTCACAGTCTGATCATTTGTTGCCTCTGGGGAGTTTGCTTCAGAAGTGCTACAGCTCCAGCACTGTTGATCTATTTACCTTATGGCTAGAGAAATGTTAAATCAGTATTTTGCTAAATATGTTTAAACTAAGTCAATAATTTGGTTATTGCCTGATTACTTTAGTCAGCAATCTGGTTATTTCCTGTCTTGCCATAAGAAATGTTAACTATATTTGTGTGGGGCTAGCAATGTGGTTGCTGACTCACCTTGGCACAACATTTCTATTTCCCCTACCACTAGTTCATGATCTTCTGATGCCCTAAGGAGAAAAAAACATGGTGGCTTTTTTTTTTTCTGTTTTTCATTTTTTGCCCCCAGTTGTTCTGGGGTTTTTGATTGGGTTTTATTTTTCCTTTTTTTCCGCTGCAAAATTTAAAGGATGTTAGATTTTGTCAAAGGAAAAGATGGAATGATCTAGACTTGCCAAAGTACTTTTTATGCTGTCTGCCTCTGTAACAGGCAGAGCAATTCCTGGATTGCTTTTTGGAACTCCCTTAACAACAAGCCATATCAGCCCAGAAGCTCTGTGTGCTTTCTGTGGAAACTAGCTTTTCGCTGGATCCACTCACTTCTGTCTTGACTGAGGAATTTCTCGAGAAGCAAAGAGCAAGCAGTGAAGCAAATGTTCCCCTCCCTTTGCACCTTCTCTTCTCTTTCCAGATTACCCACTGGTCTTTATTTGCAGGCAAAACCAAGCAAGGCAGTCCTTCTCTGTGGCCAAAGGAAATAAGGCTACATTGCTTACTAAAGTAATTGTGAATTGAAACAATCAGTAGTTGAGAACTGACTGGAATCAAATCCCTTAACACAGAACCAGGTTAAGTGATTTATGTGATAGCACTGCTCCAAGTACCTCATAAGGCAATTTAGTTGTGTCCCCCTCAATGGAATGTTAAAGAAAATATTTAAATTGGTCATAAAACTGAGAAAGTTAGAGTTTTACTAAGTGCTTAGCCAGCTCAGCTATTGCTTGTGATCCTTTCTTCATGCTATAGCTCAAATTTCATTACAAGCTGCTTTTTCTTCAACTTAAATAATCCTTTAAAATCCTTGTAAAAATGGAAGACACACATGCTTGAACTGTTTTCCTTGTAGTAAAGCACACATTGCACAAATGAAACTGACTTTTAGATTATGATTTGCACAGTACTATATAATATAAACGCATCTGAAATTTATAGCACACCACGAACTGTTTAATACTCAGCACTTAAACTGCTGTGTTTCCACAGCAAGCTGTAATAACTGAAGATTTAATACAGAACCTGATATCTGGACAGTTATTAACATTGTTTGCTTAGTATTTTACTGTCTGGCTGTAAACACTAGTTTATTGAAATGCAATAGTATGTACATGGTCATATAAACTGTGAAAAAGAACAGGTTGGGTTTTTTTGCCAGAGGTACTGCAGATGTAAATGAAAAAGTCTAGACCTTGAACTTAAACATCCAATCCTATATACAGAAAAAGCAAATCCCTTCCTACCACACTGTTTTGACCTTGTGTAGCTGTTCAGGCTTTTTAACAAACAGCCAGAGGAAACCGCTGCTCTGGAGATCTGGTTTGTTTTTTAAGCTGCTATTCCCTTTAAACAAGTAGGGTTCCCTCCCTTCCCCCTTTATAATCTGTAAAAAGGAGGAAGGACATTTCAATGTATAGTGTTATTTTTGCCACCGGGTCTTGTGCCAACAGAAATGTAGGGTTTAATTCTATTAGATGCCAAGATTAAAAATACCCAAAGAATCTCATTAAATGGTTATGACTTGATATATTCATGGTCCAAAGTAAGTATCTTCTCTGATCTTATTTAAGGATATGATAAGATTTCTCCTTTTACTCTTTATCACCTTCAACAATTATTTTAGGGCAAGACCTTAGCAACTGTAGAAAACAAAAACAAACCAACAAAAAAGGAACTTTTATGCACAGATAAGAAAACTCTTGCCCAGGTGTTGAAGACAGTGAAGTGTAATATTAACTGACACGAGAAACTACAGGTCGTCCAACAGATTTAAAAATTAGGGTAGGATGTTAAGGACCTACCTTCATTCACCTAATTGAGAAAATCCTAGCTGAACTGTCAGAGATAATCCATATCAGTCTCCAAAATTATGTTTGTGAAAGAAGCCTATCTTGTTCATCAGGAAGGGGAAAGCAAAGAAAATCAGCAGCTGTTTTGGGAAGGAAGATGTCATACCTTAAGCTGCCATCTCAGCAGAATTAAGTCCAGAATCTGTACAAATAAAACCAGCTTTCATGTGTTTTTTTTCTAGACCTTCACTCTCTAAGGTTGGTCCTATATTTTAAGACTTGAAGTGTTCAGGTCCTTCCTCTGTAATCCATGACGTGATTTCTTGCTCTCTAGCTATGTTTCAGAGCCCCTTTGTGGATGCTTTTCTTGCTTTGTCCACAAAGATAAGCAGCTGAGAAATGGAGCCAGAATCTAACATGGTAAAGGATCCTTCCCAGTTGTTTAGTCTGTATCAATTTTGGTCTAAAAAGAGAAATTTGTAATTAAATTTGGTCTAAAGCTAACTTCAAACACTGCACAGCTGCTTCATATATATAGTTATATTGGAATTTTAGACACCTGACTAACGCACTTTATTTGATGAGGCTTTAGATCTAGACATTAGCATATCATAGATGTGTCCGAGAAAGCATCTTGCATCTCTGATACGTTCTGAATAGTTTAGATTAATATAGGCAGACCAATACTTTAGCTGTATTGAACCTTGGAGTCACTGCTTTCACAGAATTCCCAGACCAACAGTGAAGTCTTTTGTGTGTGTGTTCATGTCTTGTAGATGGAAAAGAAATTCCAAAGAATTCTTACTGGTCCTATATTTTTAAATTGTAGCCTACAGTACTAAAAATACCCATTCCAGCATTAGAAAAGAAATCTAAAAAAGAACAAATAGAATTTCCTGTGGAAAAACAGTGATTCGTTTTTAGCTTTATAGACCTGAACTGTTCCTTAAAATGGCAACTGTTTTTCTTTTAGTGTGAGCTGGTATTTTCTACATTTACAGGTAGAATAAAAAGACAAGAAAGGAAATACCTGCTACCAGTCTATTTTACTACTAGCTTTGGATTCATTCACTTGTACACAAAAAGAGTAAGCAGAATGGTTCTCTGATTCAGGCTGTAGCTATTTTTAGCTACAGTGAGTATACCTATGACATACTATGAGTTTATACTGAACACAGGTACCAGAGGAACTGTAACTAAAAGACTATAGATTATGCAACAAAGACGCAGAGCACTGCATTCACTAGTCAACAGCATTGCTAGCCTTTTACCCTTTAGAATGACATTTAAAAAATCCTAACAAGATCTGAAAGGGCTTTAGTAATTTTGTTTCTTTTTTTCCAGTAGAAAATAGAAGTGTCAGATAACAAAGATTAAATGAAATATAAAATGGCAGGATGTGATTTTTTTTTAATGAAATTTTCTCCTTCAAATTTCCCCTCCTTGGCTAAATAAATCAGCTGCTATATATATTCTACTAATACAGTGGGAGATATGTTTCACAAACAGATGTTTATTCACTATATTCTCATATGACATCGGGCCTCCTATGCGCATATAGTGTATAAAAGAATGTAGAGGGTCTTTGAGCAGAATCCAAGCATTTTAATACTCCTCAGTTGCTCCCCAGCACTGCAGCTCATTTCCTTTCGCTCTCCGATTCCCAACCTGCGAATATACAGCCAATGCCGTATTGTTTTTCGCGGACTGCTTCTCCTCCAATGGAATTGTGAGAACTGTGGCCAAAGGTCTGATAGTTCCAGCACATCTTTTAACATGGGGGGGGAGTTTTGCAAACCTTGGTTTTGCTGGCCTAAGGCATTATGAAATCCTAATCCTTACCGTGCCATTTTAAAATGACTGAAGGAACTAGGACTTTAAGGAATATACCCTAAAGTGTGAGATATGTGTTCTGACATCCTAGACTTAGCGTAAATAAAGCTTGTGCTTTTGGGAGGCTGGCTTGGTGTCATCATCTGGCACAAATGAGGTAATCTGTATCAATAAATGAAAATTGCAGGTATTTTGGTGGTTTCTCCTGCGTATGTATATTTAAGGCAGAAAAGTGCAGGAAGAGATTTCATTAACATAAATGACAACAGCACATGAAAAATTAGAACCTGCTGTCTAGGTAAAGACAGTACTGCAGAGAGAAATCTTTTTTGAATCTGTCTGTGTAGGATTAAAGTTTAAAAACCTCTCATAATTACCTTCAATGTGAGCTTGTTTCTCATATCAGCATCTTATTTCAAAATATACAGGCATGCATAAGAAATAAATCCAAGTAAAGTATGCAAAATATGTATTATTATGGCTCATTAGTGCTCGATGCACATTCCAAGTACAGAAGATGCCATCAACCTGCTCCCGAACTCCTAGGGGAACTTAGGCAGGAGAGAGGGATGTGATGTAGAAACAGAGCAGTTTGTGAAAGAGTCAGTATCTCCTAGACCACTGCCATGTACCATCATTTACACTTCAAACCTGAGAGCTTAAAGCCTTATCAAGCAAGAAAAGCTGTGTTTCATGCTGCTTTACAAGTGTAAAATTTGCACAAACTGCAAGACAGTAGGGGTCAGCTTGCACCACTTGTTCCTGAGCAGCCCGTATGAAACATTTCAGTCCTGGTGTGGAAACGGTATATACCTCCTCTGTGCAGTATGGACATCAGGCTGACAAGCAATGGTAAACTGGCCACAGCAGATTCCCCTTTGTTCAAAGTCCAGCCCTTGTATCTCTTCCCATTGCTAATTCTCGCCTTCAGCCTTAAGCCTTGTTATCAAGCACATAAGCAACCAGCATATTCCTTGGCTGACAAATTAATCTGCGTCTGTTTGAGCGTAAAATTATAGTAACCAGGCGAGATTTACATTACAGTAGCATGTATGCTGATATAAAAATGTTACTTGCTTTACAGGTTTCATTCTTCCCTTTCCTAGCTTTGTTATTATTATTATTGTTTTCAAAACCGCTGTAATTATTAAAAAGGGTACTACTACACTAATGGTATGTTATTTTTTATGTTTTAAGGACAAGACTTCTCTTGACCTTGATATTATGTCTAAAAAGAAGTCGGAGCTTGCTGGCTGATGATTCCTCCGATGCCAAGAAAGTCTGACCTGGAAGCAAGTAGGTTAAACTTAGCCCAGGTGTGTATATATCAAGGTTGCGTGAGGGAATATAAACTTTGAACAGAGTGCTCCTCAGTCCACAAAGGAACAAATGCTGTGTTCAAACAAGCACCAGAAATATCATAAAGTCCTCGGTCACTTATGCTAAAACAAGTAGCTGAGTTATCTTGAACGCACACAACAGAATAAGGGTTTTAAATTCTGATTGTATTTGCATTGAGCATCACCACATGAATCAGTGAAGCTCAATAAAGCCACAACAGTAGACCTGAGTTTAATCCATCTGTACTTCTTATCTTACCATTTGTGTTACTCTTTTCAAGATGGAACAAAGTTGTACAACATAAAATTAATTATCCCCTTTCTACTTAGCTGCATTAGTACTCCTAAAGATGTCTACCTGAATAGAAATATAATAACCTACCAAGGCATCACTGTGTGTTTGCTCTACCTATTTATTTATCTAATAAGCTACAAAATCATTCAGTAAAATCAATATTACAAAATATTTGGATATCTCTAATATACTTATTGTGTTATAATATTTTTTTCCAGACTGTTCTTATTGTCTTTCTACCTAATATTTTCTTGAAGGCTGAAAGGACAAGAGAAAACATACTGTAAATCAGTTGGCTCCTACTTGATAGATTATAAAAAAAACTTTTGATCTTGAAACAACATAACCTAAAAGCCTTTTCTTTTTGGCTGGAGTCCCAGACTCCAAATGTCATTCAAAGGATGCATTTTAATGATATATTTCTTGATACTCTACATCCTTGTATAAATTTGTATTTTTTGTATTTTATGTTATGCACTGGTGCTTCCCATGAGCTTTCTCATGTTCAACTTTGACCATTTCTTTGGTGGTATAAAAGTTTGGACATTTAAAATAGCATTTTAAAGAAGTATTTCAGCATAGAAATATCAGAACTTGCGGAAGCAGAAATTTAAAGTGAAGCAGAAGTAATATTTCTCCATTGCTAGATGAAACCAAAGAATTTTGCACTAAACAAAGTGGTACTGTAATGAAGAAGAGAGGTAGATACTTGGGAGACAGACAGCACAAACTATCAGGAATTAGTATTACAAAAACTATCTTGCTCAAATTTACATGAGTAGAGCTGCCTAACACATGGATTTTAATTCTCTTTTCTCTTTGTGGCTTCTTATCAGCATCTAATTTTCTGTTTTTTAAAACTTGGCTTACAGTTGAAGGCAAATTCCTTTGGCAATAGTGAAACACATACTGTGGATAAATAGTGAATTTACATGGTGGTATATATATTAAAAAAAAAAAAGGAAAATACTTGTGATCCAGTATTGCAGTAAGCACAAATCCTGAAAATATTTGGCTTCAGCCAACTTTAATTTAATGGGAAGAGTAGGAAATTGATTTAGTGCAAATTGTTTTAATATTACTGCATAATACAGCCTTGCAAAATTGTCATGAAAATTTACCGGCCCAGATGCAAATGTTCATTTGTCAGCCTTTTTTCACAGTAATCAATCATCATGGTGAATTAATATTTTTTTACTCACTGCATTGCAAAATATTATTAATTTCAGTGAGTTGCATAAGCAAAAATTTGCCGAACTGCTATACTATAAATACATATTTCTGTATATTTGTCTTTGTAAATAAATCGTATGTTGTTAACTTTGTAGCTTGCTCATGTGTTGGGTATATAATCAACATTGAAACTGAAATAGAATGTATGAGGATTACACAAAACCAAAAACTGTAAACTGCACTATACTTTTTGGTTTATTTTTTAATTTTAGGAATATTGCAGGCATGAATAATAATAATAATGTCAGCTATGTGAGAGGCCTTAATTTTTAGATTTTAGATTGTGGAGAAGTATCTTTATAGCTTTAATAACATATTTGTAGTATTTTCCTCATAAATCAAAATTACCATATTTAAGCTCCAGGTTATGTCATATCAATGGTGCAGTGCTAATGATTCACGGTATCTCTCTGTATGTATGCTTGAGTAGGAGGTATGGGACTAATAGGTCTGGACGGATTTCACAGACAAGAGGATTGATGTTGATTTCGGTGTTCTAACAGTATACCTGAAGTGCAGAGTGTGGGGCAATGCAATAAATATATCACATTCAACAGTCATAGCGAGGTGGCTCTGAGAAAGCTGAAACACCTCCATAGATCAGCATACTACTTTGAGTCCCAGGAATAGGCTAGGTATCTCGATAAATTGGCTTTCTAACCCATCTCTGGGATTCTTATATTTCTGTTGCAGACTGGCATCATAACTTCCATAAAATGTATATATATAGTGATATTTAAAGGAAGTGATCCAAAATCCTTGCTGGAATTTTTGGAAGGAGACCATATGTAGAGATTTCTTAGGATACTGTAAAATTAATTTGGATTGAGAACATTAACCTACTTTTTTATTTATTTGGATATCAGCCTAAGGATTCCAGCTCGGTGTAGAAGCAGTGGTGTTTTGTGGAATATTTTGATTTCAATACTGAGTTTAGCACAATTTGAAGTGGAGCAAGTTTCTGGTTACAAAGCCTCGTCCTCCATCAGGCACTTCTGTGCAGTTGGACGGTTCAACTCTGTGGTGTTCTGGACCTGAGGTGACAAGTGGCAGGTAAGACTGACAAATTACAAGGACAAGTTGCTCTAAAATTTCAATAGTCTCTTACACTGTAAAGAATCAGAGGCCTAGAAAACTAGATCTCTAGTCATATCCTTTTTGTCTTTATTCCGTAACAACGATATTAACTTTGATGAGATCAAACAGGTGACAGCATGAGCCAGTGTTCCTCTTGGATCTTCCTTGGATCTGGAATAACTTTTCCAAAGTTATAACTGTGCTCATTCAGGTCCGTAACTATGTAGAAAAAAGAAAATTTCAAAGGAAAAAAAAAATCCACATTTTTTTAGTTAGTTATAATATCTACCCATAAGCTAGCAAACGACTACTTTGGCATTGGTTGAAGGAAGATAATCAGCTTCAACCACATTATTGAAAGCATTCTGTATAACACAAAAATTACATGAAAAATCTGTTTTGATGACGAACAAAATTTTTTGATGAATTTATCATTTGATGGTGTAGGGCTGGTTGAGGTGCTGGAGAGGGATTAAGTTGCAGGAAGTTCTCTATCAGTGATGGGGCATTAAGGTGGACGAGGAACTTCAGTTTTTAAAAGAGAGAAAAGACTGGAAGTAAGAGAACTGAGCTGGAAGCGACAAGAGGGGCAAGTTTCAGCAAATACTTAGTGGTCCCAGAGTTCATGAGAAGGTTCAGAGTTGTTTGAATTACTAATGAAAATCAAATAACTGCAAGTAATATACTATGTAAGGCGACAAGCTAGTTTTACCAATAAAGAGGAATGGGGAAAAAAAAAAGCAACAAATCCAACCACTTATTTACACAAACAGAAGCATTTTTGTTGCAGAGTAAAAGTCAATAACTGAGGAGATAACAAAGGCATCTATATGAGTGTTTATTACAGCAATTGCATCTGCCAAAGGGTGGAATATTTTTCCACATTCAGGTGGGTGATGCCAGAACTGAAGATTAACTTTAGATCTGGGATATATTGTATAATTTTCTTTTTGGCATTAAACGGATTTAAATATAGGGATTGAGCTATGCAAGAGTGGGAAGCAGATAAACTATCATTAGCATCATTCTAGTAACACCAGCTGCAGTGAATACCAAACAGGTTTATACTTAGCAGGGGAAAGTAAATGTAGCTGTACTGAGATTTGGATATCTATTAACAGCTTGTTCAGTGGCTGAGATTAGACTAGTCTCACGTCAGTTGATATGTTTCACTCACAAAGTGTTCTGCTTAACATTAAGCTAATCACTGTTTATGAAAAAAAGAAAATTATAAATATCTACAATAAATCAGACTGACCTATAGTATACCAGGTCCATGCCTGATCATAAATAGAATTTATTATTTCCTTCCTCTGGTATCAGCACACAAGGTGAACTTCCAGCAATTCTGGCATTTAGACCAAAAATTTAGACTTTGCTTTTGTTCTAGGCTTCTCAATGTGTTTGTTTTTGTTTTTTTTTTAATATAAAACTGTATTTGTCTGTGTTTTTCTGTACAAAAATAGCTGCCAAATAGTATTTTACTGCTTTAGAATGCATTTCAGGCCAGAATTTCCCACAAAAAAAAAAAAAGTACACATTTCAAATTTTTCAACCGCAGTAGATCACCCATGTATTTTTCAGTATGAATCAATGTATAGGAGTTACTAAGGTAATTTCAGCCACAGTAGTACCATCTTCTGTTGTATTGTGAAGCCATTTTGGATTAGTTTCTTTTAGACTTTAGTCACTATTTGTGGCATTGCCTTTAAAAATCAGCAGTCACAAAAAAAAAAAGCCTTTTTGCATAGGCAGGGTGCACCAGAAAGGTTGTTTTGGGCTTCATTGGTTAAGATTCAGGATAGCCTCTCTCTGTTTTACTGCTACCATCTAGCGTGTGGCTGCAGGACAACGTCACTCTCCATGCACTTACGATTGTTTATGTTAACTCAGAGTGGAGCATGGCCTGGTTTTTATCCCAGTTTTACGAGTGTGAGTCACTTTGGACTAGAATATAGGCGAGTGCCACCGATTAGGAGACATGTTGAGTAGTGCAAAACTATCTATGAAATTCTTGCAGGTCCTAAGCCAACTAAATTCTGAGGCCGGGACATGCAGAAATCAAGCTTTCAGAAAAACCTTGAAAGCATATGTTTAAGTGCAACTGATTTCTTCATGATTTAAGTTAAGTGCATGCTTAATATTCTTCCCTCAATATCGGCTCTGAGTTGCACTGAGGCAGAAAGAAGCTGAAGGCGTTAATTGCCTTGTATGATTTTGCCAGTGGTTTAGTAATTATAGTGTTGGAGAATTTATGGAGATTTTCTCACAGGAAAGCAAAGAAATCCTTCCTGGATGTTTATTCAGCTGCAATAGTAATAGACTGAACTTGACCGTTTCAGGGCCAGTGGTAAAATTGCAATTGACTTTTCTGATTCAAAGACTGGTATTTATATATCCGATGAAAAAAAGATAGTTACAGTTTGTCTGGATGAGTAGTGGAATCAGGTGAGATACAGTCACAGTGACAAAGAAATGCAAGTGACTCTCAAAGTTGGCTCAGGTATCAGTCAATGCATGGTAATTCATTAGAAATTTGTTCTAAGAAATGTGTCCTAAACCCTTATTTCACATGAATTGGATGCATGAGTACCGCCAAATGCTGTGTGAACTAAGTCAGTTTTAAGAATTCTAGTCATCAAGCAAAATACATCTTAGACACATAACAGAGATTGACTTGAAGCAAATGTTAACATCAGCTACCTTATTGAACTAGGATAATACATACTGATTTTGAACTTATTTATTTCCATAAAGAAAACAATTGGATGCTTCTGTCACCATAACCTTAGTAACTTTCTACTTAGTAACTTTCTAACTTAGTAACTTTCTAACCACTGTCTTTTTCTTCGTTGACTGACTGCTATTATTAGAACATGACACTAAATACACCATGTAGTATTTTTCTATTTTGATTTTCAAGGGGGTTACGGAAATTTAAACTTCAAAATCATCTAGCAGAAAAATGCATTTTTTTTCTAAAAAGGGCAGTAAATAATGTATTTAAAAGTATCTTTACATGTGTTCTGGATATACTCTGGAGAAATTTTGTGTAGTATGAAGAAGAAAGTCAGCAAGTTATACATTGAGAAGGCAAAATAATTCAGACTCAACTGACTTAGCTTCCTGTGTATGTTGTATAGACGAAATGGGAAAAGAGAAAGCTTTGCTCCATTCTTTTTTCCACTCCAGGATACAAGTAAAATTGCTTGTCCCCTGGCTTTTCTCAATCTGAGGGGTGGTAGACTACAAGCTTGATTCCTAAGCATTATGGAAACTCTATCAGCTGCTCCAGCAGATAGACATCATCACACACATACACATCTGGGCTGGCAGGATATTTTTGTGAAGGGTTTGTGCTTAAATGGAGATGTTATGGAACTGTTGAATCTTTTGATCACCAAAAAATATTTCCTCTAAAACAGAGAGAGCAAGACATTTTCATAGGAAGAAAAGATGTTGCACTTACAAGCAACTGCTATAATCATTCTTCTTGCCTCTCTGAAAGTCCACAAAAATTGCCTTCATCAAACCTCACATTCTTGACTAACAGAAGTGGTAGTAATAAGAAATATATGTAATAATATATGAATTTGATATTTCATGCCAGGTCATATATTTCCCACCCTTCTAGGAAAACCTGGTACAGAGGAATAACAAGAGATAAAAAATGTAAGTGCCATGTTCAATCTGTGATGGAGATAGGAACATAAAAATCTTCTCTCATCTTTATAAAAATGAGTAAAGCTACTTGTTCTCGGGTGTTAAATTTAGCATTGGAAACACTGCTAAAACTGGTGTCTTGAAAGATGAATCAGTCTTACCTTGCTTCACATAATTTTGCATCAACTTCAGTCACCAGTCACTGGACATAGGATTAAAGCAGAAATATTGTTGCTCTGATTATTCCTCAGCTCTTTTTTTGTTCATTATCTCTCATTTTGGGCACAATGATGGAGCACTGCCTAGAGGTAGGTCAAAAATAGCACTGAGACTCCTTGCCTGCAAGTAAACCGTGGAGGCTGGAAAACTCAGATGATGAAACAGGATTTTGTGATTTGCCTGGTGGAGGGCATTACCAGTAGCTGATCCCCGATGGATGCAAAGCTGCCACAGCTCCATGTCCCAGCCATGGCCAGTGGTGCGGCTGAGCCTGTATTGCTGGGTACACATTTAGTATAAACTACAGCTGACCATTTGGACTGGAGGAGTTGTACCACAACAGTGAGTACACATATAATTAAAAAAAACCCAAACGTTTACCTGTGTTTCACAAAGTTAGTTTTGGGAAAATAGATGTGGGTGCTAGGTATTAGTACATAGATAATTTGAGCCATGACTACAGGACCGAATACTTTTCTGTTGCGCCCCTGAATCTGCAGAAGGACAGCAAGCAACAGTCAGTGGGAGGAGATGTTGCAGAGTTCACCTTTATCACACTGCTAAATTACAGGCTTCACCCCCATCACACCTCAGAGTAGTCCCTTCTTGTCATGATCATCTATACAGATGGGAAGACATTGACATTCAGGAAGATGAATGTAGTGAGATTAACTTTAATGTGATGACTGTCTGTACTGCTAATTTTTTTTTTTTGTCTCAGCACCTGAGGACTGTCTGGGATGTACCTTATAAGGCTGTATGGGCTTATGCTATAGAAACAGAGAGTAGAAAGGCTCTATTAAGATTGTCGGTTGTAAAATAAAATCCCTCTAAAAATGTTATTGAAAATAGCTATACTGATTGATATAAAATCTAAATTATTTCTCCATGAGAAAAGGATAAACAGTTGGCTAGAAAAGTCTAACAGGCAAGGTGAGAGCACAGCAATGTAGACTTTCTACATTAAAATAAAACAACAACAACAAAACCCCCAAAATAAAACACTCAGCATAAATTATTTCTGGAATCTATTTTCTCTGCTGGCAGATGACAGTGATTATACTAATTATAGTTGTATTTTCTGCAGAAGTTTATGGATAATGTATGAAATTAAAATATTGCTTCAGATTTTGTTTGTCAGATGTTAAAATTACAGAGAGAAAAACTTTATGTGAACTTTTTGAGAGCAGTAATCTCAGGAAATGGGCAATCCAAGTTTAGCATTGTTTTGGCATTACATTCTCGTTGCAGTAAAATGCTGAACAGATGTATCTGATAGCAGTTGTAACCTATTCAGAAGGAAGACTGCCAGTGCTAACCTACCACTGGTAGAAAGCAATAAAGTGTCTCTGGAACCTGTTCACTACATATGGTTTGCCTGAGGTTACTGTCTTGCCTTTCTTACAATGTTACCCAATAAATCACAGAAAATATGGATTCATTTTGAACTTAAATGATAGAAGACAAAAATAAAAAAAAATAAAGAGCAGATTGTGAGGACTGCTGAATATTTTCATTTCAGAGATGAAATAAGCCATTTATAAAGCTAAACTATTTTTAAAAAACCCTAAAATAATGCCACTAAAATGTCTTTATTGTTGCTTAATATACTTATTTTCTTTTCAGAAAAAAATGCTATTGCAGCCAAGACTTATACAACATCTGCTGTGTTAATTATCAATATATTACTAAGCCCTCAATTTCCTTACTCAAACATAATTCTTTAAAACATTATGAGAAACAATGGATTTAGGAGTATATCACTTGGGGATTTGATGTACTGTTCGACTTAGATTCATTCATTCTGGCCAGATGGAGTTCATAAGAAGTTGTGGGGGAGGAAGCCTCTAAACTATTGCCAAAAAATCTTTACTGCACATGCAAGATTTGCAAAAATGGTGAAAGAACAGGTTATCCAACAATGGCCTGAAGGGAGAAAAGGCATACATTTTACATATCAGTTATATCCTCAATGTAAATTCAAATGTAATTCTGCTTCAGAATGGAGAATGCATGTTTCACATAGTCTGCAATTTCTATTTGAAATTAACCATTTGCTTAATCCATTCCCATATCAGTTTCTACAGTGGTAGTACTGAAAATGCCATGGAGCAACAGGTAAGGAGTCGGAGTCTTCCTATGGTATGGATCAAAGACTAGGACTTTGGAAGATAAAACAAAGGAATGAGACAAATGCTCAAAAAAGGCTGCATGTTTGATTTTGAATTACTTACATTTGGAAAAAAAAAAAGGTATAGTTTCAGTTACCTAAGGTGGGATTTGTACCATCTGCATCTGAGCTTGTCACCTTGACCTGCCTTTAAGTCAAGAAAGACAAGCTGCCACTTTTAGTAAGACAGCTACTCTGTTTTTGACAATTACTGTGCATGAGGAGAGCTGCTAATGTTTATATTTTTCCATTGATGCTACAGGCAGCCTAGAAAGGCAAGCTCGGATTTTGGTGTTTATGTTGGCCAGGTGAATCCTTCCCCCACGGCCACTGGTATGTCACGCTACTGAATTTATGCTGTGAATTCAAGTGAGCTCAGAGACAGTGCAGCTTAATTGTTTTCTTAATTTATATCTTCATTTACTATACACAAGATCCTCTTCAGAGAGTGTAAATTGTCCTGGAATTCAGCAGCCAGGAGTCAAGCCCAGGCCAAATGGCATGTAAGTTCATTTAGGTAATGGGATGAGATACAGAGAGACTCATCTTTGGGTCTGGGTGTGTTCTGGGTAGGTGAACCGTGGACCATGTTTTTAGCCTTGCCAGCTCATTAGACATGCTTTGTGCGGATGAGTCCTTTGGACTATGCAGAGATTTCAGGTGGATGAATTTGCTTTAAGGTCAAAGGGATTTTTTTCCTCAGGTAATACATACATTTATTACACTATATTGCATCTAGTAGGCTGTATTTTAAAATATGTATGACATTCTTTAGGCCTTCAGAAAATATTTATTTAAAAAAGATTGGCTATATAAATAAATTTAGAGAAAATACATATTTATCAAGTTCTACAATTAAGATTTCTTTATTTTTCATCTTGGCAGTTCTTCTTGAGGAACAAAAATTTTGCTCTTTAGGAATAATAGGCCTCATTCCTAGTGGTCATAAATCAAATCAAAGTAGCCTGGGGGATTTATACCAGAGAATGATCTGCACCACCAGGTAAAATTATTCCCAAAGGAAGATTCTTGGTGTAATTCCAATGAATTCACTGAATAAATGTGTCCCTTTAATCACATATGAAATAGTTTAACTTCCTCATATGTGATGTTACTAGCTTGCAGAAAGAGATTTCTAATATGCTCTTTCCTATCTACTGGCTGGCTGAATTAGAACTAATAAGATGTCTTCAGCTGCTTCTCTTCTCTTACACAGCCAATATTATTACTTTGTTACCTCACACTACTTTTAAAACAGTGAAATATTTTCTCAGTAAATGAAGATTAGATTGTCTTGGTAGCCTTGAGTTTTTATTAGAAAATATACATACCTGTACCAAACAATTTTAAATGCAGTCTGTAAGGTAGCTCAACAAAGCTATATTCTTTATCTTTTAAATTATCATCTCTATGTGTTGACCTAATATCTACAAAGAGATGGGAAAACCATAAGCTTTTGGAATAAAATACGAAGTTACGAGCAGCAAGATAAACATTAGGAATTAATTTGGTCTTGCTTTTTCTGTTCTTTGAACAGAATAGAACCTATTATAAATATCCTTGAGTTTTTGTAGTGCTTTGAAACTGCTGATGTTTAGAAGCACATTTCCTCTACTTCTGCAACTTTGAAATGATGCAACAGTAATAATTTTTGCTTGAAAGTTAGTACCTTTTTAGACAAGCAATCTGAGGCCAATGGATAGCATTTACAGGCATATGCTGAACTCCATAGAGACAGTTACTATCATCTTTTTGACATGCCCCAGAAAATAAAATTATTAATGACATGGATTTACCTATGCAATAAATGATAATTATGATAAAGAAAAACGTTTTCTCCCCTTGTAATAGATTTTGCTATTTTTTCCTAGAGATTTATTTTTTTCACATGTAGTTTATAAATAAAATAGCTGTGTTTGACAACAGAAAAAGTATGTTTTCACACTTTAGTAGAAAATTAAGATTTTCTGCTAACTTGCATTTGAAGAAAATAAGTAGTGAAGCTAAAATGCAAGACTTGGACAACTTCAAACTCATACAGGTTTTTGGTTTTTTTCAAAACTATTTTTAAAAGCTTCTGATTTATTGAAATGTGAATCAGCAATAAAAATCATAATATACAATTAAATGCTCAAAACCTATGTTTAAATAACATGTAGGTTGTGACACAAACTGACAAAAGACAGGAAATTTAAAGTTAAGGCTGTAACTCTGGCTTTAAGTCATGTCATGGAAAAACAGAGAGCATTATAGATAGAGTGTCAGCCTTAGCTTTCAATTTCCTGGCTTTTGTCAGCTTATGTCACAACGTTAATTATGTTTAACATAACTTTTGGATTTAATTTCCGTGTCTATTTTTCTGTAACTTCTTGTTGTTGCTGCTGTTGTTATGAGGGAAAATAAATTTCGTTACAGTTAAGAAGGTACATGTTATTTAGTAGAATGATTTATTTTTTTCAAAAGTTGTACTGGCTTTTACTGGGATAGAGTTAAATTTCTTCATAGTAGCTTGTATGGTGCTATGTTTTGGATCTGTGCTGAAAGCAGTGTTGATAACACAGGGATGTTTTAGCTGCTGCTGAGCAGTGCTTGCACAGCACCAAGGCCTTTTCTGCTCCTCACCCTGCCCCGCCAGCGAGCGGGCTGGGGGTGGGAAAGAGGTTGGGAGGGGACACAGTTGAGACAGCTGACCCCAACTGACCAAAGGCATGTCCCATACGATATGATGTCGTGCTCAGCAATAAAAGCTGTGGGAGAAGCAGGGAAGGAGGACACTGGGAGGGATGGTGTTTGTCTTCCCAACTAACTGTTATGCATGACAGAGCCCTGCTCTCCTGGGGATGGCTGAACACCTGCGTGCCAATGGGAAGCAATGAATGAATTCCTTATTTTGCTTTGCTTGCATGCACAGCTTTTGGTTTCCATTTTGAACTGTCTTTATATCAATGCATTAGTTTTCTCACTTTTACCCTCCCATTTCTCTCCCCCATCCCTCTCTGGGCGGGACGTGTGAGTGAGTGAGCAGCTGGGTGGGGCTGAGCTGCTGGCTGGAGTTAAACCGCAACAAAAGTGTATCAGAAATTTCTCAAAGCCATGATACATGACTTGGAAAGCCTATCTTTAAATATCCCATTAGTGTTAACTAAGAATGGATGAGGTTTTTTTACCTACTTATTGAAGATTGGAGTCCATTTATTTTTGCAAAAGCCTTTTGCATTAAAAAAAAAAAAAAAAAAAAAAGAAACACAAAGATTATGTATACCACTTCTCAACCTATCATAATTTTAAGGCCAGAATAGATATCCTAGATAAAGCAAAACTATGGTTTCTTAAGTGTTATGACACTTCATAATCAGTAAGCCGTGTTCTGCAATGTAGAGTTTAGTGGTTCCAGCCAAGACAGTTTCATTGCACAAGGTAGAAAGCTTTACCAGGAGAGGAGGAACCTGGCCTTGCTGTCCTTGCCACAGCCCCTGTAGAGATTGGCGGGGACGTTGAGCGTGCAGGAGCTCTGCTCTGAGTGAAAACTGCAGAACCAAGGCTGCAGTTTCACTATTTTAATCTGCATTAAAATTAACGTCTTGCAATCTCTTCAACAATATCGTTATGGTGGTCAGCATGAAATATTACCTGGACTGGTCATCACTTCTAAAAGACTGAAGTATGCATGCGATGGTTTACTTATGCCTCCTTAAATTACAAAGTTCATGATGTCAAAGGCACTTGGGGCACTGCCTTGTTACCTGAAATGTCACTGTATGGCGGACTAAGAGCAGACTTTACAGATATATGTGAGGGGAGTAGGGAAGGGCAGGCATCTGTATCAGTTGCCCGATGAATTTGACAATATAACATTTTGCATGGGTTAGCAATTCCTCTAAATATTAGAAACTTGTAGGTTGCCCAGAGAAACAGAAGTCAAAATAATTTCATACCATTTCAGCTGCTTCCCCTGAAAGTCCTTGGTCTCCCTAAGTACTGACGACCAAATTATTACATTGTGACTTGGTACAAGTAGGAGAAAACATTTCCACTCTGCTGACATAATTCTGCCTGGTACTCCTCTGTTTAATTCCCTGTAGGTTCCCGTATTTTGGTGGAAAACAGAACCATTAATTTTAGAGTACCTCTCGTTACCAAAAAAGAAACATACTTATTTATGTATTTATTTAATTTATGCAGGACGTAAGGACATTTGTGTTAAGAACAATTGATTTTTTTACCTAAAGCAGGAGCCCCTAGGTACTGGCCATGAATCTGATCTCACTTGGTGCACTCTTTGAAGTATTATATCTGCCTTGAAGCTGAAGTCTTGTATCACGCTATCCTTAGAAACCTAGACGCAACACAATGACTTTCACAGCACTTATTCCCCAGTTTGCAGGCTCTTCAGGAGCTCATATTTGGTGTGGTTGATGAGACACCGTTAGATCCAAATTTGAACTGTGTATTTAGAATAGGAATCTTTTAGCTGTGTAAATAAATAAATTTCCAACAGACTTCTATAATTTTTAGTTTGATATTTTGTTACAACTAAATAGGACAACTTTTCTACTTCAGTTACTGGAACTGGACAGGCCAAATTAGCATACCTTGAGGAAAGCAAGATCTTGCATCCTTGGTCTTGGTTGGAGATATTGTGTGCTGATGATTGCTCATGCCTGCTTTTGCTTCCCCTTTTCAGCAGGAAAATTCATCAAGTCTCAGTGACTCGCAAATAAGTCAAACTTACATGGCCAGCTTTTTTTCTGACTAAAACAGATTTTTTAAAATAACAGATAAGTTTTCGATTTAACCTGTATGCACTTTAAAGTTGTATTTTTCTGGCTTGCAATTCTTGAAACAGGCAACCCCCCCCCCAACTGTGGACATACATTTTTTAGTAAATCGGGAACAAATATGCAAAACCAGTAAAAGTAGATGACTTAAATGACTTCACTTGGTCCAAGTTGGAATTTTTCCTCTCTGTCGCTACTGGCAAAAGTCTTTGGAATAGACTGTACTTGCAGATCTTGGAAACAATATGTTTTCTATAAGAGATCAGGCAGCTTAATTGGTCCCTTTACTATTAAATACCGTTCAATATATATATTTTTAACAGCTAAAGTATTTGTGAGTCTAAGAAAAGTTTTGCCTATCTTAAATACAAGAGTTTTCTTTTGAATAAAGCCTTCTGATTTTGCTCAATTTCAATTTCGTGAAATAGTTTAGAATGATACACCCAGAATAAGATTCCCGCTATTCTCACTATTAGGTATCTGACCATTGAAGTCAAAGGAAGTCTTTCTATAGACTGTAGTGTGTTTTAGCCTGGGTCTCAAATTAATTTTTTTGTCTGCTGTTTGTTTTTCTGCTTTCTGCACACACTAATTTAATTTGATGTCATAGTTTTGGGTTGTGGTTTGTTTTTTGTTTGGCTGGGTTATGTATTCATTGCCGCTTAGATTCATTTCCTTTCATCTCTAGCATTTATATTTCTGATAGCCATTTAAGTGGTCCCAGGAATCTAAGATATTCATAAGAAAAGGCATGACTTTTATAGGAAATAAAAATTTGACTGGTAAGTTCATGCGAATGTATCATAACATTAAAAAATTAGATTTTATTTTTTTTTATAACTGATAATTGTAAAGCTCTCTGATGAGCTGTAAAGTACTGCTATGGAAAGCTGCTTCTTAGTTACCACTATATGCTATTTTCTAGAGAGCCATTCACTGAAACAGTCATTGTTATACCTTACCTGCTAATTTTGTATGTTGCCATATTTTTTTTCTGTAGCCTAAGACCTATATATTTAAAAATTAAACATTTCTCTATAAATGTTTCAGAATGTGATCTCACATGTTCTAGACTACAATTCTTATTTTATTTTACAGTTTCTTGTTATTGTCAAGATAGATCCACAGCTCAAAAAGAGGAAGCTGTGCCTATAAATTGTTCTTCTTTATGCCACCAGCCTTTCTGCTTATTAGTCTTTCTTTTAAAATTCCTTATTTACCACATTCAGCAGGACTGTGAACTGCTCCAATAAAAGCTACAGCTGTTTCTCCTTTTTTTTTTTTTCCTTTTGCCTTCTGCTAAATATGTCCCAAATACGGACAACAATGGTCTGTCTACCTCGGAAACAAGCATCAAAAGTCTCTTTTGTTTTGCTGCATTCCTCCTTTGCTGCCCCGCAGGAGTAGGTTTTATAGCACTTATAGCACGTCAGCAGCAGCAGCAGCAGTTCATGAGGAAGACTGTGGCTCGTAATCTGCCATTAATGCTTCTAACCGGAAACTCTCCGGGGTGACTCTAAAATCCAGTGCCTGCGGCACCAGCTGGCCCAGCATCCATGTGAGTTACTGTCTGCCCTTTTTCCATTTTTATTAGGGAGTCACTCTTGGGCCAAGAGGTCCTAAAGTGCCCCCAAGCTGCCCTGGTGCATCGCCTCCAGAACGTGAAAGGCGCATGGCTCTCATCTGGCATCTGATGGCACAGACCCTTCCAGCAGTTCATGGCTGCAGGTGCAACCTCCAAGCTGTGATTTGACACTGGGACTGACCAGCCACTTAGGTCTGTTTGCAAATGTGTCATTGTTCATCTGGTTCTGGTTTTGTGGACTCCAGGTAAGTTTCTGATATAAACAAGAAAAAAGCCTGTTTTCTGAACACAGGAGAGCCCACCCAACAGTTGCTGTTCTGCCTTTGTAATGTTACTTGTTTTATACTGACAGCCATGCAGAAAAAGGAACTTTTAAAGCATGGCTTCCCTTTGAGCACCCAAGAACGAGTTATTAAAATAACACTTTGTGAACTATATATTCTGTCTCACACATATATTGTCTCAAGATGATCAGCCTTTTTGTATTGTGACATGAGAGGAAAAAGTTGCTTTGATTCTGGAAAAAATGCAAATTACCTAAAAAAAAAAAGAAAAAAAAAGAACAAGCTAGCACTCTCTTTGTTCTGTAGACAGGAGTTCAAAGAGACAAATGAATCTGTTTTCTACTCATGAACCTTGATGTGGCCGATAGATTGTTTTGCCATCACTCCCTCCGCCACGGAGCCTGACAGGGATCTGTTTGTTCCCAAGATGTCTGAGACTGCAGTCCCATCCCTACTTTTTAGTAGCCAAAGAGTGTGGTATAATTGAAGGTGACAGCACATTTCTGCTGGTTTTGTTTATGCATAATGAACGAGGGCAAAGAACTAATGACTTATTAAAATTAAAAAAGAAATTTTCATCCAGGCCAATCTCCCATTTAAGTGCCAAGACTTTATTGAAGAAGGTGGGGATGAATAGCTGCGGTGAAAAGCAGAACACAAGATAAAACTGAAGCTCTCATTTTAGAGGCAGCTTTTTTTTTTTTCATTTAATGTAAATTTAGGATTGTATTTTCTGTTCCTATTGACCCAAATACAATGTGAGATGAGCCATGGTTTATCACACCAAGTCTTTTAAGGAGCTCCCATGTTGGAACCTTTTCAAGGTAAGTCACTATGTCAGCACCCAGAAAGCAGGCTTCACTGGATGCTTCTTACATAAATGACGAGTTATTACGAGTAACATTTCATTTACACATTTTAATAAACATGTACATAAAAGCAATATAGGGCAGCATCCATCATGGTCCTTTTAGTATCTGAAGTGCACAGTAACAAAGGAAGGCAGTAAAAAATGCACATGGGGGCCTAGCTTAAAGAAAGCAAGCTGTATCAGCGGAATACCTGTCAACTGTATATGGATTTTCACGTGATTAGTAACTGGGGATGTCCAGACTACTGTTTCCTATAGCTCGTTCTTAGATTTATTTACCGGTTCTTGTGCAAAGAGAGACGGAACGTGTGAATAGGTAGTATGGGAAGCAGGATTACTGTGTTTCCATTGATATATGGTCATATGTACTGCAGTGAAAGTTTCTTGAGACTCCCAGGTAAGACCACAGAACCTGAGCCGCAACATAAGTATGCTTGTTTCAAGATGCAGTTACCATATATGACTTCTGTGTTGAAAACTTTTAGATGTTGCAAAATAATAAGTATTTTTCAAGATGAGCCTATTTGGTGACATAATAAAATGTAGTTTATGGAAATGTCCAATTTTAGATGGTAACTGAAACCAAGGAAATATTCCATTCTTGGTTTGGGGAGAAAACAAATGAAAACAAATTCCTTTTGACTTCACATATATTACTTATGATACCCTACTGTGACAATTCATCACTAAAAGATGGTGCCTTGGTTACTCTTAAGTACAGTGACATACTACAGGCTGAGTATTTAAAGGTGTATCTTAACAAATAGCTATTAAACAAAACCAAAGATATGATAGCTTTTATGAGTTAAAATGAAGAAAACACCTTGCATACTCTTCATTTAATTTCTTATTTTGATTGTGTTAGTAAAAGTATTACTTGTTTCATTTTCAGTACTCTTCCAATGGAAAACACTAAGTATTCACCTTAAGTAAAAATTTCTGTGCTGTATTACTGTTTTTCTTAACATAACCTTTAATTTATGAAGTGTAGCAATGATGCAATGATGATACATTCTTTTGTTTATTCCAGGCTTCAGAATTTGCCAGTACCTGTGAGGCATTTGTTATCTCATGGTAACATATCTCTCATCTGTCTTATTGGTTAATTGCACCATTGCCCAGCACTATCAGCTGTATAACCCTGATTAATCCATTGTTTGTGAAATTTCCCGTATTTCTAATGGGAATATGAGCCTGAGAGGGCTTCATGCCGTAAAAATTGAGAGATTTTTAGGCGTTGTGTTTATTTTTTTGCAGTTTTTATCAGAAGATTGATACTTGGAAACCAATCATATAAACACATGATGGTAAACAACTATTTAGATTCATAATCATTATATTAAATACAACATCGCATATACAACATATGTAATAAAATTACACTTAAATGTATCTGTGAATCAGTGCATGAAGAAGCACTTAAAATAAGAATTTATGTACTATTTTCTGTTCATGGACCTCTTTATAAAAAGGATGATTTCCTTGCAGGTATTCTTAGATATATATGTGATTTTAATATGAGGAGCACAATGGATTAATTCAGTGCGTGTTAAGAAGAATGAGGTAATATTTAGCTATAAACATGTATTGTACTTCATAAGCTACTGTCGTAACTTTATAACAAAGTTGGGGGAAAAAAAAAAATCTTTTCTAAAGGAAAACAGTCAATCTTTGATTTCACTGAATCTGCTCCATTTCAGAGTGTTCTGACTCGCTGTGGAGAAGTCTGCACTACCTGTAGGAGTAAAGCATCACAAAATCTCATTCACCACCTAGACTTGCGCTGTGATAAATTTATAAATGGCTTATTATTCTGCCTGCTAACTTTTACCACTAATCAGATGCAGAGTAATGAGTCAAATTCTGGATAAATTCTAGAACTGGGTTACTTATCTTTGGTTTGTGGTGTTGGTTTTTTGGGTTTTTTTTTCAGGTTTTTTTTTGCTGGTGAGCATCTTAAGCATTCAAATTAGTTGAAAAACCGCTCTTTCTTGCAAGCTTTATTTTTCAGGATTAGCACATTTGGTATCCTTTTCTTTTCTTTGCTTATAAAATACATGCCATTACAGTGAATCTTTCAGTACATTTCTCTTAAATATTTTTGCCTTTCCCTATGGCATGGGATTCACAGTACCAGCCCACTTTTCCTTTTAAAAATGTAAAATCAAAACCTAAGAACTTGCAAAAAGTCATGTCATTGTAAAAGCACGTAATAATGCAACCTTCTGTTAATTTTTTAAGTTGCCTTCAGCCACTGCTATTTTCATAAGCACTAGTAGGACAATTGTCTTGTATGAGCTGATAGAGGAGAATTGCTTTCTCAGTCTTCTAAGCAGAAATGATAATTCACAATTGCAAAAAGAAAGGGGGGACAGAGCAGTACAATAGTGAATGACGGTAAATAGCCCTATCATGAAAAACTGAAAAATGGGAAAGGAAGTTAAATTGACAACCATGTTATGGCAAAAGAGAATACACTTTATATGTACAGATAAGAATTTATTAGAAGTCTAATTAAAATCTTAACAGCTCCATCAAAAAACGCAAACAGTTACTTTCAGTCCAGTTGCAATGGTACTAATGCCTGCAGCCAAATTATCTAATTAATGTAGAAGAACCTCTTTGGTAATACAATTTCAATTCTTATGCGAAAACTTGCTAATACCTACCCTTTTTCCTCTGGTACGATGATCACCCTTGCGCTCACCTCTTGGCCCCAAAGGTTCAGCAGGACGGGGGCAAGGGGTTTCAGTAAGACTTCAGTGTCCTGAGTCCTTTAGTGCTAGGAAAAGATGCTGTGGCAGTGCAGCAGTGGGGTGGCTGCCACTGTGCCCCAGCAACACCAAGATGAGCCCACACAAGTCATGCGGGCACGTGCCCTCAGGTCAATAAAAAGTCTGGGCATCTCATTAGGAAGTGTAAAAAAATCTCATCTGCTGGGATACAAGAAGCCTGCAAAATCTCCAGGCTTTGGCTTAATATCTAAATGTTTTAGTATTGACAGATAGGGTGGAGGTCAAATGGCAGGGGCCTTTGGTGTGCCGTTTGTAGAAGAGTTTCAATTTAGAGAAAAAGGGGATTGTAATGATTTTTTGCTGATCTCTAGCTGATATCCTTTCCCTCTTTTGAAAGCTCCCGTTTCATTCATGTATTTGGCACAAAAATCAATCTAGTACGAGCTGCAGCAAGGCTTCATAATCAGCTATTACAAAACAGGAAGATTGAGCCTGGTATCAGAGAAAAAGAATTTCACTGTTGTCTGCAATTTAACTGGACACTCCAAGATGCTTCTCAAATATTACTTGTCCACCTGTGGTGCCCCTTTACTCCCACCCTCACTATATTACACTCTAGCAGCCAATGTGAAATCACCCAATGGAAAGTTATGAAATTATATTATTTAACTGTCTTGTTTCTTTTTACTTTATGCATATTTGAAAGCACTGTATCATAGAAAAAACACAATAACAACAAAGAAAATATTAGAGATCAATGAAATTCTGTACTTTAGATTGATAGTAAAAAACCCCACATATATTAAAGAAAGCTCTCTCCTTTCCTCTTCCTATAATGAATTTTGTTATAGGCACAAGCGCCTGGTCTATATCTTAGTGAAGTCAACATCTGTCTGTTTGAATAAATCTCATGTGAAACTGAAACTTTTGTTTTTTCCTTCCGGATTTTGGTTAAAGCAATGTATAATTTAACAAAGGCCCAGGTGTTACCTACATTTGTTTTTTTCCTCCCTCACACTAATGATAATTTCTGCACACTTTAAATTTCATTAGCAGCAGTAGGATTGATCTGTAACCTGGTAAAAAATTTTAGATATTGCAAGGTGAACTCAAAATCTGTTTTGTGTGAAGTGGTGGCTGTGTGAGTGCCACTGTTTATAGCACTGACAATTTGACTGCTGTAGCTGGAATTTCATAAGTAAAGATCTTCCAAGCAGCAATGAGCACCGGCAATAATCCTGGACAGAAATCGTTTCTATATATTGCTTGTTTATGTAAAGATATAAAGATGAGAACTGATGACCATATTATAACAATGTGTGGTTATGAAGCTCTGACTTAATGGAGTTTTGTATAACTGAAATCAGTATTTAAGAGGAGTAATGTCTAGATATTCTCACGTATAACTTTGTAACCAGAAAAACACGTTGGTTCATCTAATTCACCAATTTATGATCACATCTAGAAAAATTTGCCGTAGATTTTTGTTAGAGCATAGACTCACAGATAATGGGTAATATTGCTTACTGGAAATCCTGATGATGTTGAAAGGCTGAAATCTTTTAGGTGCATATGTTATTTTATTTTAAAAGTACAATTTGAGAACAATGACATGCATCTAATTTGAATATGTTACTCAGACCATATGAGAAACAAACCTGTGGACTAAACTGTGACAGTTGCAAGGAGTAAGATGATGGCCTTCATGGGGCAATACTTACCATATACTTACTACTGAGGAGTCAGCAAGGCTGGTATTTGAAAAAAAAACCCTATGATGATCTAAACCCATTACTTAGTGCAATAGTTGTGTAATATTTAACAAAACTTCTAACAAAGCTAACAAAATGAAGGATATCTTCTAAAGATATTTTGAAGGTTTTTCCTGACACTCAAGGCTGCAGAAAATCCAAGATGATGTAATAGCTGGACCACATAATCAGTGAAATTAAAGTGAGATTGATGTTAACCTGATCTTGAAATATTTTGTCAGAAGCACATCTAGAGGAGAAAGCTGAGGAACAAATTCTTTATTTTATCCCTCATTTTTGTTTGCTTGAAGAGAAAATTTTTGAAACATTAAGAAACTGAAAGACGTGTAAAATGTTTGTTGTACACAAATATTTCCACAAACACTGTGTTAGCTTTTTTTTTTTTTTTTTAAATGGAGTCATCAGATTCCTCAAGTATTTCATTCAAAACAGCCTTTGAGCTGGGGAGACCAGTGTCACTCGCAGAACACTGCTCATTTCCATGTCAGTAAGAGTCAGCATATGTGTATGAGTGACCAAATGTCTACACCATAGCAAATTTCTGCAACATCGGATAATAGTCAAAGGCTTTCAGGAGTCACGTAGGAAAAAATAATAACAGTAAATGAATCTTTGTAATGAATCTCGTTCTTCTGCTTTGAGATCTGTCTCTCTCAATCTCAAAAAAAAAGTTAAATGGCTTTTTCAGTGGCCGTTTTGGCATTATTATGCCTTCTCTTCACCCCTTAGGAGAGCTTTTACCTTTAAATTTGGTGTATCCTGCTGTGGCTATGCTATTACTTAGCTATGACAAGAGTTTTAAAATTACAGACATGTGGGGCTAGGGTTGCTGCATTTTGCTTTAGCCTTTCAAAGTGGCTTGTTGATGTTAATATACAGTACCCCTGCTGTGCTCTTTTTTCTTATTCTGACTTTTTTTTTTGTTACATTTTGCGTGTGGAGCCCGAGTGATTAATATTTCATCAGTTCTTCAGTGCAGCATGACACAAGGATGTGTTGCATTTGGCTTTTTTTGAGCTCTGTTGCCACTGAATTGTGACTAATAGCTGGAGCTGGACCTCTAATGGCTTCATGGGATCACCATCAAATAGAAACAAACAACTGTTTGCCACATCATTAATCTACAAGAAGTTAATCAAATACCTTGCATTTTAAATATGTTACCCTCTCTACAGTATGTCAGAAATTAGTGAGTACTATTCTGATCATGTATACCACTGACTTGTCTTGATTCAATGTTTAATGTAAAATTCAACAAACAGCAGCATAGTTTCATTAGTAAAATGATTTGTTGCAAAAATGGAAGTGTTACAAAATTTTATGAAAAAAACCTTTCACCTATATATTTTGTCTAGAGATGACATAACAAAATGCATTTTAAAACTTAAAATTTTTACAATTTTAAAACTCCTAAATATAAAGGTATATATATGTGTGTGCACACACACCTATATGCATAAGGACATAACATTGGTAACACAATCATTTCATCTATAATATATATTTTTTTCATAAATTAAATTGGATGAAATTTTTCATATTTAGCTTGCAATCATCTTGTACTTGTAATAAGAAACGTCAGGAAAAAATATATTTTAGAAGCGTCAGTGTATGACCAGAGAAACTAAATTTTTTTTTTTTTCTAAAATTAATGCATGCTTTATGGGTGCACGTATTTGTGTGCGATTCTTAAATTCAGTTTTTCACATGCATATCAGATTGTGTGCTTGGGTTAGCCTTGCAAGCTAGTGACAGTGGTGATGGTGGGTGGCAATCCAGAGACCAGCATGCCAAGATTACATCAGAAAAAACAGGAGTTAAAAGAGGGGAGAAAAATCAGCTTAGCTAAATCTGCAAGAAAGTCAAGCTGGAGGGCTCTTTGATTATATTTCTACTAGATAACCTATTTGAGCTATAGTATAAATGGATAATCCACATAAGTGCTCTTATCAGAAGCCTTTGGCTCTTTGTAGTGATCTCAGTAGGCTACAATTCTTCTACCAAACCCTCAGTGATCACAGTAACAATAAGAAAACCAGTTAATGTTGGCTTATTTAGTTATAGGTACAAACATTTAATTTTTCTGTGGTCAGTTTGCCACTATTGCTGTTACTTTTGTGAATAATTTTGTGTATCTTTCTGCTTGCTATCTTCAAAATCTAAGTGAGGGTTTAGCAGCAGACTTGTACCCAGGCTTAGCTGTGGAAGACAGACTTAAAGAAACAAACCAAACTGTTCTCATATATTGAGCACAAATATATGAAAGTAATATAGTGTACGTTTCCAAAGAATATTGGAAAATAAAGAGTAAAATATATGATGAGTCTCATCTCAGACATCTCAGAAACTTAATACTAATACAATGAACTACCTTAAAGATTCATTATGTTTTATTTATTTTCTATGATGTATCAAAACAGAATGAAAATAATCTTTCAACTGTTATTCCACTGAAGCCATTTATAGTATTACAATGTTTTCCTCCAAAATTATCAAAGGAAAAGGTATTGCAGCAAATGAATGAGAAAATCATACTGTATCATCAGCTTATTGGGTTTGAATGCAAGCAGATCTACATCCCTGATGACTTGGGTGTTCCCCAGTATTTACTGCAGGGTCGCCTATTGGTAAAATCGCTTCTACTTCCTACTGCCTCTCACCTTTGACCATGGAGTGTGCCACAGGAGGAGAAACTCCACATTCATGGTTGGCAGTTCATATTTGTGTCATTATTTTCTTTACAGGCTCTACAACATTTGGCTGGGTGTTTTTTAGTCTATCGAGGAAAATCAAGAAATTGCTTGACAGCTTTATCTGACAAATACAGAAATTCCTAAATCTTCCATTTGATGGTGAAAGTTTTGAAAATGTAACCTTAAAAGAAGGAACCAGAAAAGCAGGAGAGGTAACATGAGAGCTGCTATGATGCTTTGGGAAGGGGTACAGCTCCTTATTTTTGAGTGTTTAGAAGCTGTATTTCTATGCATCATAACTTGGTGTCTTTCTTTCCATATTATCAGTGGTATATCAGCTGCCAAAAAGCACATGCTGAAGAACTGTAACTTAAACCAGTCTTCTGTAGGCCAGGGGAGTGCTCCAGATGTCAGGCTGTTGGGTGTTCAGCAATGTAGATGTGTCGGTCTGTCCCATGGGAGTCATCCCATCCCACAGCCACAATGACTCAGCCTTAGTCTCTTACGCATTGCTGTGTTAGGAAGCTACAGCGTCATGCTAAGAAAAAATGTGTTGTTATTTTAAAAAAAAAAAGAAAAAGAAGAAAGAAAAAAAAAAAGAGCTCCAAAGAGGACATTTCCAAAGTGTTTGTCCTGGAAATAATCAAATTCTGTTGGCTAGGAGGTGCCTCCATGAGGTACAAGATTAAAGTTTAAGTTCTCTCTCTGAATCATATACACAGCAGTAATTATTTTGGAAAGCAGATAGTCTCTTATCTTCCTTTTCAATAGTCTTGGCTTGCTTCAGTGGAACAGAGGAATGTATGAATCCTTAAAAATTTTTCTGGGATGTGGGGGGAAAAAAAAGAAAAAAAGAAAACTATGCATGAATGGCAAAGCAATCTCCTTCCTGGAATTGTTTTTCCTCTTGGAGAGGTAAAATTTCATGAAGCTGAGGAAACGGCTAGCTTATGTCCCCTCTGTTGGAGGGGCTTGCCGTGAATAAGCACATAATGCATTTCCCTGTGGAACTCTTTACCTGATAAGTCTGCCCACCAGCACGGATTTAAGCATGCCAGAGGCCTGCCTCTAGCTCTTGGCAATATTGTTTTGTGTAAAGGAATGCAGTGCTGATGAAACAGGCATTGGGGCTGATATCCAAAGACACAACAAAGGCAGTTGCAAGCTTCCCTTTACTGATTCAACTGCATGCCTTACCCTTTTGCTGGCACAGCCACAGCTGTAAATTCTTATGCAGTCTCCATTTCCATTCAATATTTGGCCTGCTGAGAGCATCAATTAAAGTCAGTCGCAGTGGGGTTTTTAGTTTGGGGAGCTATATGCAAGAAATGTCTTGAAACAAGTAATGCTTTTTATTAGAGCAAGAAAAATTGAATCTCGTGTAATGCATTCTGCCATCACTTCGCTGTGCTACAACTGCAAGATGAAGTTTCAGATCTGTCTTGCTCCTGACCTGCTCTTAATCTGAACATTCAGTATAAATGTGTGTAAAACTCCATATCTTATTACTAGTCTCCTGGGTTTCCCCTAAACAAATACAGTAGATTAAAATGCAAGTTCATTAGGTTAAAGTGCTTAATTATCTTAAAACTCTTAGTGCTAGAGTCAGATGTCAGGATTTGATTAGCACTGCAGGGAGGCTCTGTAAGGAGCAAAATGGAAATAGCCATTGTCCTAGTATAGTTAAAATGCTATAAATATGTAAATAAGGACACAAATATGAGTCTAGGTACATATGCAATATTTCTTAACTCTCAAATGAAATAATTAGCATAAGTTATTTTGATGTATCCCTTTCTCTGATCCTTAATTATACCAATGTTACATTATTTAATATTCCATGACAAGTTGTCATAATTACATTCCTTTCAGTCTTATTTATTACCTTCTTTACTTATTAAAGTGCCTTTTATTAGTGTGAAGTGTAGAGGAAAAATTAATATCATTTATTATTGACCTTTAATGCACCAAGTTATAGAGTTCCGGGACTCTCCCACAAGGTGTGACATAACGACAAATTTTAACTTACAAAGATTACTCTACAGTGATTAATAAGCCACCACCCAGGGAAGAAATGGAAATACTGTGCCTTATCATAAGACAGCACAACTGTGTTAAAGCATCAAGAGATCACCCTCCCTGTTTCATTGGCTTGCTTTATTACTCAAGCAGAGTTGGTGTATAGGAAAGAGAGCAGAAGCTGATTTCCAGGTGAGAAAGATCTATGATCAGTGTACTGTAAAGATTTCTCTAACAGGTGCTTATGGGAGGAAATGGAACTTGATGTGCTCTCACTTCAGTGCACTGTTTGCAATTCAGTCCTTCCAGTGAGAGGAAAGGGTCATGCAAACTACCAAAATCCACATTCAGTTTCATTATTGTCCTCACGTTCTTCCAAAAAGAACAAGAATCCAACTACTTAATAGCAACAAACAGGAAATGAAATTGAAAATGATCATTAGATTAATCTTGAGCTTGCATGTCCATGAAGTTCCTTTATCTGGCTATTCTTAGCTTCAAGGGGCAGCCAAGTCAGCCAGTAGCTATATTTCTTCTGTGTTAGGGCTCTTTTTTTCCAGATTGCTGGGGGTTTGTTGTTGTTTGTTTGTTTGTTTTGTTTTCCCCCACATAAGGATTTTATTCTTAAGGCGTGGTTATTTTCTCTTAAGAGCTTGAAATATTATTTTTTCTAACACAAGATGAAACCTGACACCTCGTACTGCATTGAAAGATTCCTAACAGATGCAGTTCCAGGTGTGTAAGTGGTTGTGGTTTACAAAGGTGGAGGCAATGGGAACTAAGCATGCCTTTGGTAGATGTGGCAGTGCCTATGGCAAACTTTAGTTTGTACCAGGCAGTGCTGCACAAGAATTTGATGTGGTTTTGTAGATGAAGCATCTCATCTCTTCCCTTTGGATGTCTAGTTTGTTACACAATATTCATGATGGATCTGCTCCACTGAGGCTGAGGTATTTAATCTGCAGCTTGCTGCAGGGTTTTGAGACCTGTTAACAGGGTGAGGTTCAGGGAGCAGCTTTCCAGCCTATTTCAGTCCCAAGTGCGACAGCTTTGCTGTAGGAATATTTCACTTGCATCCCTCTCTCTCTCTTTTAAATGACACTGTAATCAGATTTTTTACATGGCATCAAAATGGTTCTGTAAATAGCTAGGACAAAATCCTGCCCTAGGGAAGGAAGCAGCAACCCTGTTGGGGGGAATAATGACTTGCATGTTGAATGTGAATGTTTGGGCAGGTGGTCTGCAGGGCAGAATTCAGGAGGCAGAACTGAACCTGATCATGCTACCTTATACAAGTAACCAGCATCCACACGTGAGTTCCTCTGGAAAGAGAGAAGAGTCATCTGTTGAACAATGGTTTTAATAGTGGGTATTTAATTCTTTGAATAATAATCATTCTATATAGAAATATATTGAAAGCAAACAAGTATTCCTGGTAGGAAGACCTTTACTTTTTTTTTTCCCCCCCTACAATATTAACATGTCTATGTCTAGAAAAAACCAAAAGGTTTTCTCTCAAAATCTTTGTTTGGAAGAAAATCTAACTGAAGGCAGAGATTGCAAGTAAAATTCTATTATCAACATCTTGTAGTCAGTGCCTCCTAAAAGCATATTTGAAATAATTTAAAAGGTTACTCTGAAGATGTGAAATCCAAGATGTGAGATCCAAGGTTGCCCTTTTTTTCATTTATCTTCAGCATTTTTGTTTGCTTCTAACTTTGTTCAGGCTTCAGTTTCTGCTTTGAGACCCTGTATCTGCAACTTCTATCTTGCACTGACAGCTGCCTGAATTTTCTATCACTGACCCTAAAGTATGTTCATACAGACATACCGCTGTAAATGTATTAACCTGTGGGTTTCTGTGGATGTTTATAATTTTGGTCTCCTCCTTCTATGAAAGGAAAGCTAAAACTGGAAAAGTACAAGCAGTGAGATGGTTAACTGGCTCCAGGACAGATGTTCATGTTGCCCTAATTTTGACAAAAGTACATTGGCTTCCTGCGAAGCAAAGGATTGATTTTTAAACATAGTATTTGCAGACCAAGCACTATGTGGCTCAAGTCCAGCTCTCTTGAAAGACTTATTAACAGCCCCTCACATTCTCTTTGTTCTTTTGAAAATCATCAACTGCTTCAGACACCTACTGTAGCTTCCTGCGGTTCGTATGCTAGCATTCTTTTAATGGTCACTTCTCCTATCTATTGAACATTTATGCTTTAATTTTAGACATTCTTAGAACATTTTTCACTGTTCTTCATGAGTTAATTGCAAGAAGTCACCCTGTTCTTTCTGTACACAAGAATTTGCTTACAATTTCTTAGATTATGCTTTTCTATTATGTAGTCATTAGATTTTGTCTTCTACCTCCAGAACATACTTTCAAGAAATCTTTTCCAGATCAGCTTTTTAAAATGGTTATGAATACTACTATTAGTTTTTTTAGTTTGTTATAAATTTTATTTTATTTATTTATATTTTATTTATTATTACCAGTTTATTTGTGAATGGGTTTATATAATTATCAGGCATTTTAGTATTAATTTTTACCATCGTGCTCTGATACATGCTGTAGCTTTATGACTAATAATAAAGGAAAAACATCAGGAACAGGTTTTTATGGTCTACAGCAGGCCCTTGCAAGTGAGACTTGGACTAGCTTTCCAGTACAGAGAGTGGCTGGCACTTTCTGTGGTCACAGTGTGTCCTGGTTTGAGGTAGAACAGAACCAACTTTCTGTTCAGTAATTTTAATTCTTAGCTAAGCCTCTTCTAACTCTCTGAAATAAACAGCATACTGTGCTGAAAACTGTTCACTCTCAGAGTGATAAGGCCTGTGTTTATAGTTAATGCCAAGGAATGGTACGCAGAGAGGCTCTTGTTTATACTTATTGCTATAGCAAGCAAGGTCAGCTAACTTTGTTATTTGCCCCGCTAGAGGGTCAGAAATGGAAAAGTGTAGAAGGGTCACATTTGCAGGGAGGAATGGACCTGACAGGTGACCCAAAACTAACCAACGGGGTATTCCATCCCATCTGCCTCATGCTCAGTATAAAAGCTGAGGGATCAAGGGTTCAGCCCTCTTTCTTCAATGGCTGACGTCCAAGGAGGACCCTGTCTGTTCATCTGCCTTTGATCCCAATCCATCCGTTCCTGACTGCAGATCACAGAATCACACACAGA
>VWZL01004639.1:0-66892 GCA_013396915.1 Stercorarius parasiticus
TTGGTGGTGTTTTTTTTTTCCTTGCGTGCCTTTATAATGGGCTAAAGCTAAAAGGATCATCTTCCTAGGGTGCTTTTTGATACCTACCTTTTTCTTGTATCACTTCCTCAAGTGTATCTTTTCTCATGCAAAATAACTTCTGCTTCTACTTACGGTTTTTAGAGGTTGTTTTTTCTCTAAACTTCTTTCTGTTACTTTTTGTAAGCAGAGTCATGGCATTTGTCCCATAAAAATCAGTAAGATGGGGAAAAGCCCCAGAAACTCACAAACAGGTTGAGATGTGGAACAATACACAAAATCATATTAGTGTCTGTGCTTGGAAAGTTTCATTGTTTGTCTTTGCTTTTTTTTCCCCTCCCAGTTGGAGGCTTATAGCCTATTTCAAAGTATTTTTCAGTCTTGCAATTGTTAGCTGATATAGCAAGTTATGTGTATTTATTTTGGTATTTCTGGACTCCTAGTTGTGTCCAGTCTTAGCACAGGCAGTATTTTTTATTTTGACCCAAGTAAGCACAGTGTTACTTAGGCCAATAGGTCTTCCTTGTGCAATGATATTCTTTATGTCAGTACCATGTTACAAACCAGGTTTCTCTGCCTGCTATCTATACAGATTATGTTGGGAATTTGTTATTAGTGTTGCAAAGATGAGTGTAGTCTGTGTGGAAGCTTCTGTAGCTGTTTACGTCTTTTCAAGAATTGAATCTTCCTATTGTTCATTGTAGCAATGTTTTCAGATAATATTTTTAGCACTTCAGTCGCTTATGGTCCCACCTCCAAATATTTACTGTTTCTCTTCATCGACTAACATTGCAAGATTTTCAAGGGCATTGCACTTTGAGAAAAAAACCCTCCATGCTACTTCTGTCATTCTTTTTAGCGTTCAGTGATCTAATCTGTGATAAAGTCCTCGGAGAAGAGGAAAAAAAATGTTTGAAAACTGGTACTTCTTGATTTGCTGTTCTTTAATTTAACTTTGCCATTGGTTTTGCTCTGTAAATGACACTTATGGATTATTAGATGCATATTATTCAACTGAATTAATGCAAAGTTTTAACCACATAGCATATAAAATTTGCTGTTTTTTCACTATATTCAGCCAAATTTTATAGAAGTGTTTTTCTGTATGTTTTTTCTTTTCCTTTTTTTGTGAGGAAAATTATTGGAGGACTTGAGTTGCCAATTCACTTGTCCTTCTTTTTTTAAAAATTGAAGTGTGCAACGAGTCTCCCATGTGTTTTAGTAGTTTTAGAAGAATTCAAGAAGAAAACTTGCTTGCCAACCAAATTGTCATCTTTGTGATGTCCTTCTGCCTGGATGTTGTTGCATAGTCAGTGATGAACGAGATTTATATTTTTAGCTAGTAAGCAACCTCCCCTATTCTCTGCCTTCCCCAAAAGAAAGCAAGCCATGAACTTTCTGGGTCTTCAAGGATGATAATCGAGCATCAAAGGTGGAGGGAGGGGAACATGAACATCCTCTGTCCCTCTATGTGCGCAGAACACCACTCAATGGAAATACTAAACTTTGAAGCAGTGTTCTTTGTTTTCTTCGTGATTGTGTTATATACCGCCACCATGTCACTGTCAATAGAATGGCTGGTTTTGCAACCACCTGGCTTTAGCTGGAAGCCAGAGTTAGCTATCTGAGTTCTTCAGGTTCCTTTTTCAATCTGGAGATCTGCGCAATCTAAAATAACAAGCACTGCTGGCTCCTCTTGTATTTTTATTTTTTTTTAACGAAGAGAATTTATACTCTCTTCTTCCTCCTCAGTTTTAAGGTTGCAAAGGCCTAATTTTAGTGGGATGATGAAAGCTGTATTGCCCTTGTTATTTCCTAGGTTGTTGGAAGGTGTGGGCTGGATTTTGTTATTAAGAGGTTTTGACTGTTTCAAATTTCTAATACTTGAAATAGATGGAGGGGGGGGGGAAAATGACGTATTGTTGTGAATACAGCAGACCTCCTGTCAGTCATCTTAATTGCGAATACCTTGTACCTGAGAGGCAGGGACCTTCTTTCTCTGGGTGTGCTTGAACAGAGAGTTGGGCATTAGGAGTTGATGCCTGTTAAAAGTGAGATTTTGCTTTCTGTTGAGTTGGTAGCGTGCTGGAAGCTGCGTCCTTCAGACCAAAGTTGCTGCTAACAGCTGTTGCTGAGCCAGCCTGTCTGCGCTCTTCTTCCAGGTATTCCGAGCGATAACAGATTCTTCTGTTTCTCACGGGTGTTGTTAATGTAGTTGTTAGTCCCTAACAGGGCAGTGTATTTCATAAATAAAATATAGCCATATTCCATACTCCTGCTCTAGTGGCTTTTCCAAAGTTCCATGTCTCATGATGTCTAGAGCTGGTTTCAACTTGGTTGTAAACTGCTGATGAGCTAAAAGTACTGGATAATTACATTTTTAAACTTCATCATAGTGAATATTGTAAAAGGAGAGAAGAGGTATTTTTCAGTGATCTTCTTATACTTCATTGATGAAGCTAGTACCTTGTGATGCATCTATTACCTTGAGATTTTAAAATATAACATAAATGTTTTATTTCAGAGGTTAAGAAGATTATCAACAAAATACAGAACAGAGAAGATCTACCCAACAGCCACTGGAGAAAAAGAAGAAAATGTTAAAAAGAATAGATACAAGGATATACTACCATGTAAGTCTGATTTCTGTGTTGATAGAAGACAAAGGCAAGTGCTTGTTATTCTTAATGTATTTTGAATTTTACTTTTTAGCTATTACGGAGGGGCAAAATTGGAGATTATTTGCTGAAATGTAACTTTGATTAAATTTTTATTTTTAACTTGGAAGGCAAAGTGAGTGAACGTTTGTATATTTTATTGGGAGAGCTATCGTATAGAGAAAAAATGTGTGCTAAGTCTCAAGCCCTATCAAGCTAACATTTTCATTTTAGCTTGGAATACTGTAGAACTTCACTAGATGCTTAACTGTATTTTTTTCCTTAGGAGCATGTTATTCATGGTAGAAGACAAAAAAATGTTAGCATAAACTCTAGATGAGATTTTAAGGAGTCTTAAGGAATGTGGCTTTGTGGTTTGAAGTAAAATGCTTTTTTGCCTGTTTGTGTCCTGCAAACAGTGTCAGAGAACTTTCCGTGCTAGATTATCTTTGGTTTGTATTTTGCTAGAGCCCAAATGAAATTCTGTTTAATGTATGAACACAGAAAACAAAAGCCAGAGTAGAATTTAAATTTTAAAATGACCAATGTGTGGATATAACAGATCAGTGATCTGTAATGACAAGATTGCCTGTTAGAAGCTCACTTTGTGTAGCTCATGAGGCTGTATATTTCAGGAGCTCTTACCGTGCTTCTCAATATGAGTAGCTGACAGATTAAAGGATAGTCTTCTGACAAATGCCACTTTTCATATCCCAGATGATGAGCAACAGTTAGATTTTACTCTGTTTAGCTTTCTCAGAAGTGTTAGGAGATTTAAAACCAATTTGAAGTTGAAAATGGTCTTAAGCATCATTAGCTTTCATTTCCAAAATATATTCTAGTAATAAGCTCCAGTGAATTACTGCGTGTTTCAGATTGTTGCATACCTATGTGCTCTGTTTTTCTAGTGCTGGAACTTTTACTGTTTATCAGCGCTTGGAGCAACACTTCCAGCAGTAAACTTTGCCTTAAAGCCACAGACCCTAGATTCTTTAACAAGGTGGGCATAGTGCTTGCTGCTGCACGGAAGGAAGGGCACATGTATTCAAATTTTGCTGGAGGATATATGTATAACATACATGACATGTTGAAGAGTAGTGTGGTACTAAGCTCAACTGCAGCAAAATAGTTAAATAGAATTGGTTTTTTGGTGTTTTGTTTTGTTGTTTTTTTTTTTTTACTTGGAAGGAAACATGTTTAATGGATGTAGTGAAAAAGAGAGGGGAAGTTGTTATGGTCATCTTATTAAAAGTTGTTAAAATCTTTCTTCCATGCTGACATTTTGGTAGATCATGAATAATAAGCAAAATCATGGTAGCACTGAGGCTGAATCGAAGAGACATGGCTAGTCCAGTAGTGAATGGCTGCGACTAGAGTTGTAGATGTGCTTTTCCCTCATCTACATAAAAAAAAAAAACCAAACAAAAAACAAAACAAAACAAAAAAACCCTCCCAAAACCCCCCCCAAAAATCTGAGTCACTGGGATCTGAAAGGGTAGACAGGTCACAGTGGAGAAAATGAGCAAACCTCAAAGCTGACATTAACTGAAAATACATCTTCAATTTTCCTCAAAGGAAGAATATCTTCAACCATCCAAAGGTTCCAGCAATAAAGTGATGGGAGATCAGCTTGACAAAAATGAAAGCCAGGAGATGTTCTGGAGGAGGGAGGAGGATGATACTTTGCCTATCTTTTATAAATCCAGAAAAGAACTTATATTTGTAACTTAATTGCAGATCAGTGCTATATTTATCAGAAATTGTTACTGCTACCAGAGAGATCAGTACCTCAATACTGGCTCCAGAGTGCACGTTCACATTACAGTTCACTAAGCCATCCTAGATGATAGTTAAATGAAACATGCTGGTCACTGGTTACCTGAAAACACCAATTAGTAATTGAGAACTGAGCCTTTAAGTATATATAAATGTCCAAGCACTTAATCTTCTGAACTTGGAACCTGCACTGGAATTTTTTTGTAGATAATTCTATTCCAGACCTAAAACTCTGAAGGAGCTGAGCTGTGGCAGATAAAGGCGGGAAAGTGCTCTAGAATTTTGGATCTGCTGGGAAGATAGGAGCCCTCATTAGCCTACCACTTTAATTAGCCTGGTCTGCCACTTAAAAGTAGTTTTTAGTACTAAGTCTGTGCCACCACTGCATGCTTGTAAACTGTCCTTTCTTTTTCGTTAGATGTATGAGAGTGTAATACAGTGTGATATGTTATAAGGATTTCTCTAAGCCTTTATGTGAGAGTACGTTGTCCTTAGATCTGTGATCTGAATGTCTTGTAATCTACGCTGGTGCTTTTTTAGGAAGCATTACATGGCAACACAAACATTTTTTGCATGTTATCAGGACTCTGGCTGAAAATTTCACTATCTTGGAAGCTTTTTGGAAGAGCTTTCTGTATAGAAATAACTCTTAGCATGTACTTCTTGTGGGCATGGTTCCTTGTTTTATTACCAGTGGTGTTTTGACAAAAAAAAAACCCCAACCAACCATATTTCCTCTTCCTAAATAGACTTGTTCTTTATGTTTTTCCTTGAGTTTAGCTCTAATAAAAGTTTTAGCAGCTGTTCTGTGGTTGAGGGATTGACCCTGGGAGCAGAAAGTAACAGAAATTGCTCGAGCAGATGCTGTTTCTGCAGATACTTTTGTTCCCCAGTTCAAAGAGAATTTTTTTTTATCTGGATTTCCAACTAAAACAGCTTCTATTATAGAGATAGGTTGAATGATTTTTATGTGATAGCTATGAAGTGTTTGTATCAACAGGAGCTGGAAAGACTGGCAAACCTGCTAACCACCTACCTTCCTTCTTAGTAAAAATCATCAGGTTGTTTCTGTATTAAAGATGTACTTAATTATTTTTTTTCTACGCCAAAAAGAATTCAAAGATGTTTAGTTTATTCTGTCAACAAGTAATAAAGGCTATTTTTAAGACTACTGAAGATTTTGGCCTCTAAAGATCTGCTGTTTTTATAAGAAGCTTTCTCTGAGACAGTCAGTAATGCTGGAGGCAGAAACCTGAAATGTCAGAACCCCCTAAATGAAGGAATCTGCTTCAAATAGTTGAAAGTGCCCCAGCAAAGTGCGTAGACCAGTGTTTGGGGGAGAGAAGTCAGGCTGTGCCTGAGCAATAAACCCCAGTGCATGGTGACTTATCTTTGGGAAACATTCTTTAATGCTTAATTTCTTCTATACATATAATGTGCACTATATGTATTACATTTACTGTTACATATTGATTTACATGTGTTGCAATTCTTCTCTTAAAAAAAAAATAATAAAAAATTCTTCTTTTAGTTGATCATAGCCGGGTTAAACTGACCTTAAAAACTCCCCCACAAGATTCAGACTACATCAATGCAAACTTTATTAAGGTATGTATTACTATCTTACCAGTTTCTAAATTCTTTTTAAGCTTTTATTTCATATCAGTGCAGTTTTAATATTACAGTCTGAGATAAGAATTTAAAGCTGCGAGGAAAGATTTTCTTTTATTATGACTTGAATAAATTTGCAAGCATAATGCCATTTAGAAAGCAATTTTAAAGTTTTAATATTACTCTAAGCATAAGTATAATAGAAAATATTTTAAAGTGACAGGCAACCAAATTGGAACTTTATACCACAGGAAAATTCAGATGCGATTGTTTTAACAGCTGATAGTGCTACAAATACCAGATTTTGAAAGTCTGTTTTTAGGGATGATAAATGAGGCGTTTGACAAATTGTGTATGTTAATGTGCACTTCTTGCTGTTCATGGCAGAAGTGTGGCAATGGAATTTTATCTAACGTTCTTAAAGAGAAGCCAGTTTGGCTGAAAGCCTGTAACACTTTTGTTTCAAAGTATGAATATCTTGGGCTTGAAAAGCTGAATGTAAATATCTTCAAGCTTTATATAAAACAAATTTTTAAAAATTTGGAGGTTTGAAATGTGGTATTTCTGGGAGGGAGGAACTGAAATTTGTTCAAGGGGATGCTTTTTAGCAGCAAGATTTTCAAATTTTCATCATTAAATGTTTGAGTAACAAAGAAAAAATGGACTTTAATGGAATCTTCAGGATCTGAACATACAGAAACATATTTTTGTGTTACAGTCTCTGGTGGCACAGCGGCTGTTACAATCTTGGGCTCCCTTGAAATCGCCAGCAAAATTCCCACTAATGTAAATGGGAGTCATATTTCATGTTTACCCATCCTGTTGTATAAAAGAAAGAGATACTCTAATTTTACATGATTATAACCTGAAGCTTTTTTTATTCAGTGCAGATAAATTTTCTTTATAAACATTAATGGCTTCCTTGTGCAATCCTAGGGAGTACATGGGCCAAAAGCATATGTTGCTACCCAGGGACCATTAGCAAATACAGTAATAGACTTCTGGAGGATGATATGGGAATACAATGTTGCTGTAAGTACCTACTTAAAACCCAAAATTGTATATTACCTTATTTCATGGCACAGTGATTATGTATCTTTTACCTGAGCTGGCTATTATTATCAAAAATGTTGACAGTGATATAGTCCATTTACTTCTCGAATCTTGTTTTTGTACTTTAAATAGCATTCTGTATATCATTAATATTATTTGTCCAATTTAATAATATAAATTCAAAGTAATTGTTTTATTGAATGAATATGAAACTGTAACTATTTATGAACAGGTTGATGCTTGATTACATCTGTCCTGTAGGAAACCTTACAACTCTGATTTAATGTGGGCTGACAAAATCGGATACAAAGGCAGCATGTGAAACAAAAAATAAAAGCCTACCTCTATTTATGCTAATCATGATTTACTTATTGGATTACATATTCTACGTCTTTTTAAACAGCTATTGTCAGGAGTTAACTTTTTAGTACTGTTAAAATTTGATATGTTCAACAAATTATTTCTGAAGTATTTTTGGTTTATCAGACACTTAAATCAGGGTTGCTTATTGTAACAAGTAGCTTACCTGTTGGTGCGATTTTTTTGTGCTGTTTACATCAATGTATCTGAAGTAGTTTCATCTAAGAAATCTGATTCTTGTTTTTTAAATAGTTGGTTTTTGCACCTACTTTAAACAGTCTGTCATTTTAAGCAAATATAGCTGTATGTTTCTTCCAATTGGCAAGTGGTTCTACATTTTTATAAGTTTAGGCTCGAGTCAGACTGAATAAATAAGGTATTTGTACAGGATTACAGTGAATTAAAATTAAATAACCTTAAAATGTTGTATTAGCATTGTAGATTATTTTGTGTGGGATAAAACTTGGGTACTATTTTAGAATTAAAAGAGGATGCATCTGCAGATAGGAAAATAGTATTAATTAGTCTCTTCAGTAGTAACCAATTAAGGAGTATCAGTATCTGTCCAGATATAAGCAGGCAGTGGAGTGTTGGTGAATTTACTTGATCTAAAACCAGCTAACTGAGCAATTTTTTTTGTCTTTTCAGATAATTGTAATGGCCTGTCGGGAATTTGAAATGGGAAGGGTACGTATACTAAATACAAAACTAAATGAGCATTGCCCATGCAGGGCAATATGCCAATACCTGTGAAGCTTCGTATGCCAAATCCATAACTGTAAAACTAATCTGCCAGATTGAATGAGAACGCTTACCCTTATATTCGTATACATAGAAAATAATGAATGTGATGGCTTTTCTTAGCCCCATTTATATTGTTACATTATTATTTAGGTGTCATCTCAGTGGAATATATATGTTTGTATACAGAACTGTACCAGTGGTCTCTTTCTGGTCATGTCACTATGGAAAAAATCTTGCTCTTTATGGGATGTAGGCCAACTATCAAAATCCGGAGTCCTTCATAATTTCCTGTCAATTGATACAGCTGCAAAAACAATCCATCTTTTAAATCTCTCTGATATATTCTTATATTCTTTCCTGAGAAGTAAAAAAAAAAAAGCGGTCCATTATTGTGAACTTCAAACTTCCACAAAAACTAAATTATCTCTCATTGCTTCCCTCTGTATGATGTGTGTTTGTGCATATGTGGGCAGTCATGAATTTCACATCCTAATTTTCAAGGTGTCTTTTGGCTGTATTTATTGGTAATCTGGATTTTTTGTTTCATTTTTCTTTTGTTATCCAAAAGAGAAGACATTTTACTATCTTAAAAGAAGTCCAGCAAGGCACCAGTAGGCAGGTGTTAAGGAAAAGCACCTAGTAAGAGAGAGTATAAGGCATTCAAGATTATCATTTTTTCTGCTCTGCTTCTGTTAATCATCATGTTTCAGTACCACACATGAATTAAATTAGGATTCTTTGCTTTAACAGAAAAAATGTGAACGTTACTGGCCTCTGTACGGAGAAGCAGCTGTAACTTTTGGACCATTTCGTGTTTCCTGTGTAAGTATAAAGCTTTATAATTAATTTTGAAGGATTTAATGCTTTTGTAACTTAAAATAACTGTTCAACAAACAGTTTGTATTACAAAACAAATGCTTTTTTTAATTGTTCGGTACCAAATTTTACACAAAGACTCTCAAAGGAATGCAGTGGAGAACAATGTGTGTATGTAAAAAAAAAAATCATGGAGGATTCAAAAAGCCACACAGCTTAAAGTAGGGAGCCTGTGTGCCGTGGTCTAGTATCTTTTTATGTATCATTTCTTTAGCTTTACATTGTGGAGTTTTGAATATCTGTACCATACTCAAGACATCGAATAATATTCATGCAGTTGTTTCTCAGTTATGACTTGTGCGTTCTGGATGTGCATGAGGAACAAAATTAACACTGGAAAAGGTTATTTTCCTTAAGTTACATAAAGTGAATTAGCATAAATAGAGAAAATGGAAATTAAAGTATTTTTTTAACTTGTTTCATTGGTAACAGATACAGGTTTATTTGAAAATGCTTCCTTTGCTTCTATTGTCGCTTTTAAAATCAAAACACAAATGCATAGCAGATCACCATTGAGGTCTGAATCTTTTCCTGGAGAATTCCCCGGGGGTAATGTCAAGTAAGCTCCAGAAAGATGGAGGAAACCTCAACATTTCCATTGCATGTTTTGTCAGCGTTATCAGGAGTTCTGATCTCTCAGCATAACTACTAGAGCCTCTTCCAGTTTTGATACTTGCTCATAAATGATAACGTAAGGATTTCTGGCAGATTAATAGGCAGGAAGAGGGACTGTGAATAGCTCCTATGCCAAGCACAGCAGGGAATGGAAAGTAATCATTCTTTTGGCAGCTGCCATCTCAGCATCACATAAGAGTATACCCCAGTGGGTTTTTGCAATCATCTTTCCTCGGTAGAGAAAGCTGGAGAGTAAAAGAAGTCATGGTGCAATGACCGTTTCACAAAAGGGGGCCGCTTACATAGCAGAAATTCACTTCATGAATTGTGAGGTTTTCATGGTATGGGTGAGGATACAGTGTGTGGGAGTGTAGCCACCAAAACCAATATGCTCAGCATTCCTTAGGTGTGGAATGGTGTCTGGTTGCCTTTGTACACACCTGTTTATGCATCTTTATTGCTTCCTGCTTTAAACACATTTGTGGCCTGTTTGTCCAACTTCTGGCTCTTAGAGTTGTGGTCACATCATCAAGCCTTTGCTTCTAGATGATGCCAAGGGCCGTCCAGCCTCTCACATTGTGTTCAATGACAGCCTAATTATTTAAGGGAAGAGAGTAGAAAATAGACCGTGTGTAGAAAGATCCTTCTCCTTGTATGTGTTTTCAGCTTCTAGGCATGGACTAGCAGAACTTCCTAAATTGGGTGCTGCCCCTGCATTATCAATATTTTATAATACAGTGGATGATGAATTTGACAAATTTTTTTTGTTTGGGTTTTGTTTTTTGTCACTTATTCTTTCTGACATTCACATTGTGTTGTTGGAAGAAAACACTTCCCTGTGTCTTTATTTTTATTCTTGCCACCTGGTAGCTGAATCAGGTTCTATTATGTTCTATTAGTTACTATTAGGATATGAATGAAACCTGGCATGAAAGTATTGAGTATAACTGTCATCGGTATAAATGGTCTTACTGTGAACTTTTTACATGGAAGTTCATGATTGGCACTAACCGTTCACTTATTCTAAAACGGTGGAATTGATCCATTCCAAGTTGATCTCAAAACTGTTTTTTTTCTTTTCCTTAACTCAAAATTACATGTATTTCAACGGGAATTGCTGCTATTTTCTAGCTGAAGTTCTTTAAGGTATTCAGAAAGAGCTAGTATGCCGGTTTAGGAAGCTATTAATCCTGCTTTGAAACACCTGAGTTTAAACTTTGGGTTTTTAGTTACATCCTGTATCCTGCATATTGATTTTTTTTTTTTTTTTTTCCAATTCATTACTGTTTTCTCATGTTTAGGAAGCTGAGCAAGCAAGAACAGATTACTTCATTAGAACGTTATTACTTGAATTTCAAAATGTAAGTATATGATCACTTCTGGTCTCAACTTTAATGGTGGTTCAAAGGTCTCTAAAAATGATACAGTGGAGGAAACTCATGAAAATATCTTCACTTTTTTAGGTGCAGACTGTATATGTATGTAAATCATCAAGTTCAGAAGTGATGTTAAAAGCTTAGTATATAAGAAAAGAGTAGTGGAACTCTATACTTGTCTTTTATTTATGTTCTTGGTTAGCCAAAGTTGTGTGATGGTCTTCAATAGCATGCGTTAACAACTAGAAAGCTTCTGTCAGCCTAGGAGAATTTCACTGTTTACCCCAACTTGAAATATGATGACAAACTGAATCAAACTTGGCAGAATAAACTGTTTCCTCTAGTTAGCTTCTTTTTGGGTAAAGTTATGTGTACTTGTTAGAATTCGCCCTATACTTTCATTTATTGTCAAGAGGGTTTTGCAATGTTAAAAGATATTTCTGATGCTCGTTCATATGCTTGTATTGCCAAATCAAAGTAAAGCAAGAATGATGATAACAAGGTACTGATTTATTTTTCTTCCCCAAAGTTTCTCACTCTAGCTTGTAAAAAGTTACCCTCTTTGGAATTGAAATAGATACGAAAAATATGGCATGTTCTTGACTAAATTGAGTTGCATTGTCTTTTTGCTTGGAGAACTTCTGCATGGGGGAATTGTATGTAATATATTCAAGGGTCAAGATAGAAATGTACTTTTTAAAAAGTGAGCTTAAGGCTGTGGAATTCTTGAAGGTTTGATATCCTAGTGCTTCAAGATGCAGAATTGGCTTACCAGACAAGTATTCTGGTAAACCAATTTGTTTACGCTATTTAAGTTGGCAACTGTAAATGATTCCAATTAGTCCCTTTATATAGGAAATTGAGTTTGTTCATCTTAGTGAAAACCTATGACACAAACTACTGTAAAACACAAGACCTACTTCATAAGTGAGTATGTTACATTAATTGTGAAAATTGTGATCTATTCAGTGAAATAAGAGCACTTGCATTCTCATGTAAGTGTTAAGAATGAGTGATTTAAGCCTTTCGTACAAACTTATAGTGAAATGTCAGATTTGAGCTGATTATTTTTCTGAAAAGCAACTGTCAGTAAAAGTAACTGTAGAGCTGTCCTGCAAAAACATGAAGGATGACAGTCTATTTTACAGAATACCTGTCATTTTAATTGACATCCTGTATTAAAAAATGATTTATTAAAGGTTAGTCTCATTTATGGTTATATCTTCTTTAGAGTGTTTTGTTCCCTTTAAACAACTGGTATCACGACAGTTATGAAAACTGTTTAATCATGAGGGGGGTAATTTTGGGGGATAATTTGTGTCTGCAGTAGCTTGCTAGGTTCTTGTAGTGGAATGCATGAACTTTGTTTCTGTTAGTGTGTCCTGAATGCTCATAACTGACTGCTATGAAACATTTTAGATAGCAGAAATTAACTGCATAATAACTGGGTTTCGCAGCACTTATTGAAATGGTGGACTTAACAGAAAAGATATCAAAACCCTCAAAGTAGAACCTACATTGCTTTTAATACTTGAATTTCACAAGAACCGGTTACTTCAGAAACTGTAGCTAATTTACATTTTGCTTGCATATACTATACATGCAAATCATGTTCAGCTACTTGACTTCCATGAGTTCTGTAACAGTTAATTTGTATAGGATGCCTGGGTACTACGTAAAAACTAAGTAGTAACAAAAAGCTACAGTTTACGCTATGGTTTTGGTCTTAGCAAAGAGCCTTTAAGGAGTAATCTAATTGAAAGTATTAAGAAGATATGTTGATATTCAACCTACGCAGCTGATAAAATGAAATTTTTTCAGCCTTACCTAGCAAATTTGCTTCAGGATTTCTGTGAGCACAGATTTTGCTAATGAATTACAGACTTTTCATCTTTGAAGAATTCTAAGTGTAGCTTTGGACTGGGGAGGAAAATATGTGTAGGAAAATACCCTTTTTAAGTTCACTTCTGTGGCTTTCCAGAATAATGAAAAGCTTTGTCACTTCTGTAAAATTTTCAATGGAGTATGATAAAAAGCACTATGCAAAAGAATCTAAAATTCATATAAATATACAGAGTTATTGTAGTTTCTAGGAGGAAAACCACTTTGACTGAAACTTGAAGATTATTTTAAGCTAAAACACCAGGTTCTTTCTTAAAAAGTGGCAGTAAAAAAAGGACTATGAAGGTTCCATTTAATTTCCATATAAAAAGCATAAATTCAGAAAAAAATTTTCTGACAGTTGTGCTATGTGAAAAATCACTGGTTTTGTCTCTTTAAATGTAATTAAGTAAAAGTTCTTTGTGGTCCTTAATAGGCAGCAGTACCTTTTTTTGTCCCTACTGATGACATTGGTTTTACGTAGTCATTTGGGGTTTTAAAATTTATTTTCTTAGGCTAAATTTTCTCTTGTTTTTGCTAGGTACAGCACTTCTAAGGGTCTGACAAAAGTAAAGCATCAAAAGTAGTTGGCTCAGTTGGAAGAGGATATAAATTTCCATGCTCAAAAGACCCACTATGTTGCTTCTCAGTTAACTAAACAGAGGTAGTGTAGGTCTTGAAACTTGTAACCCGTAACGTTGATCAAAAAATCCGTATGCCTCTCTAGTACATTACTTTGAGGGTATAGTAGAATCCAGAGGTGTGACAGCAGCATGGAAAGGTGCAGTAGAACTAGCTTTACTGCGGATGGTTTGGCTAATGAGGAGAAAGAGAAAGAGGATTTGGTCTTTGAATAATTCAGGTACCTGAGTAACTGGGCTGTTCTAAAGCCTGCTTCTTACCTTGTCTTTAGCATTATTGTAACATGAGCTAACTAGAATAAAAGTGTACCTACTGTTGTTGCAAGTGTGAGCCATATTTAGATATGGCCTGAATTATTTCTCTCACTTTCTTGTGTGAGTGCATACACACACACACACACCCCCACACACCACCACCACCACCAAAACCCCTCCGTTTTTTTCCAATGTAAGTTACTGGAGTACAAATGGAAAAAGAACCTTTCATGATGGTCTTTCTATTTCTCTCTCCCTTTCAAAGTCTAAGACTGTAAGGACAGAGAATCTTTTAACACAGTGCAATGTTGTAGGTCCTTTAACTGATAGAGAGGGACTTCTGTGAACTGTCCCATAGTTCGTTCTTCTGTGTGTTACCAGCACTCAAAATACTACCTTAGAATTTTCCTTTTGTTTTTGAAGTGGTATAAGCTGTAGAGTTTTTTTTACTGCAGAAAATGGCTTTGCTTGTCCACCCTTAATCATGCAAAAAGTGTATTATTTATTTCATGCAAACTCCTAAAATATGTATTATCATTAACACCTTTCTCTCTCCCTTAGGAGACTCGTAGTGTCTATCAATTTCATTATGTTAACTGGCCTGACCATGATGTCCCTTCGTCTTTCGATTCTATTCTGGACATGATCAGCTTGATGAGAGAATACCAGGAACATGAAGATGTGCCAATTTGTATACACTGCAGGTATCAAATATATTTATTTTTTAAGTTTATGTATTTTTTTGAAGTCTAGACTTTTGGTAAGAGGTGCACTAGATTGCTTCTATTTCTGATGAATATAGAATATCAAAATTTCACTGTGGCATGAGTTTTAAGACAATGAAGACTGTATGATTTTGAGCAGAGTTCTGACATGAGGAAATATTCCTTTTTAGAAAACTAAAATAAATAAACCTGTGATTTAGAATCAATCAGAAAAGAATTAGTCTTTGGAAGAGAAACTGTTATGTGGTTCTTAAGACATTTAAATCCTCATTAGGACAAAACAGACTTTGAGGATCATTGCAAATCAGATATGGGAGTGAAGGCTCCATTCTCAATAGGAGAGACTACAGGTGAAATGGAGAGATAGCAGGTGCCATCACTACCTAACAACTTTTCTGTCTGTCTTCTAATATGAGAGAAAAGATCTCTAATGAGCAGGCTGTAGTTTCCAGTTGGTAAATCTTCATTTCTGAGCAGCAGTTTCATCTCTTATCTGAAATTTTGCTAACAGAAGGACTGTTGAAACTAAACTGCCATAAAAATGTTGTGGTGAATTGACAGTTTCTGATAATTTCTCTGGGAAGTTCTTGCCTATGATATTTGATACTTTTTAAAGCAACAGAAGTTGATGTATTACATGTCAGGAAAAAAAAAAATTCAGATTCATAAGCCAGGAAATGTTAAATTGTTGGGGGCTTATTAACTTTCTAGAGCTTGGTTATTCTCTGAAAGTGTCTATATAGAAATCTGTCTTCAGCTGCATCCTTTTTTTAACTTGTCACTCTAAGTGATTGAGGTCTAAAACTGTAAGAAACTTAGCACTGAAATCCATTTCCCTTTGTTCTGTTTCTCTGGCATGTCAATACGGTTGTGAAGGTTGGTTCTTTACAACAGTATAATTGTAATATAATAAATATGCATACATTGTAACTCTTTATCTATAAAATAGAGAAATTTGTACTATTAGGAAGAATAAACGTGATAGTTCACTGTCATTTTTTATAACTTTCAGGTTTAAGTTTTTTAGATAAAAAGCAGAAAATAGATATGATACTAAATCATTAAAATGTAGGAAGTCTTTAAACGTGTTCGATTTTGCCATTTAACGTATGTATCATTCAACTTGGACAAAATCCCTACTGTTGAAGCAGTGGTAACTAGGAATAGTGTGACAAAAGAGGCAATAAAAATGTCAACATTAAAGCAGCTTTCATGATTACAGTTCCAATTGGCTGTGAAAAACTTGCATTAAAAACTTCAATACTCCATTTTGCACTGCTATTTTTTATTTTTTTTATTTTTAAGACACTATAGCGTCAGGTTAAGCGAGCTTAAAATGTTAGTTGAGGGATTTTAATACATTTTTTTCATGTTGACTCTGGAAATATAACGCTTCTAGTGTCTTTTTAACAAATTAAAATAATTTCTAACATACCTAACTGTTTATGTTCATAGTGCAGGGTGTGGAAGAACAGGAGCCATCTGTGCCATAGATTACACATGGAATTTGCTTAAAGCTGGGGTAAGGATTCTTAAAGGAAGAAATTTTGTGGCATTCCATCATTTCGCAACAGTGATTGATTGAGCTCCCAAATGTTCTAAAATATTGAAATGTTTAAGATGTTCCATAACTCTTGACAAGTTGGATGTTTAGTTTTACTGCATTCATGCTTTAGTATGAACTTACTTTCCTTTCACAGCAAGTTTTTTTTTCAATATAAAGTGATTTTAAATTCAACTTTTTCAGTGTCTGCTTCATGTTGCAGCTCCTAAAGCCTGATATTTCAAATATAGAGGGATAATTTCATTCTGGGGTTTTTAGGTTGTGAAGCATCATTAATGTTGCAGTGTCGTATTAATGCTTTCATTGGATGTCTCATTTTCAGAATACTTGAAATGCTTTCATTTGGTCTAAATCAAATGTTTAAAACCAGTTCTGGAGAGGAATTGCTTTTTAAAAGAAAATTTGAATAGCTGTTATGTGGAGAGAACAGTTTGGTTTTACCTACAAAAGTTAAACGTACTTTTGTATGTCTAACAGCTTTTGTGTTGCTGTTCTGACAAACAGTTATGTCAATGTAATTGACTTCCTTCTATATTTCAGAAAATACCTGAAGAATTCAATGTATTTAATTTAATACAGGAAATGAGAACACAAAGGCATTCTGCAGTGCAGACAAAGGTATAGTTTGTTTTAAAATGAATCTTTAGCATATGATAATATACCATCATTCTTTGTAAAGATCTCATGCACTAATTTTTGTCTGGTAACCTACTATAGGAGCAGTATGAACTTGTCCATCGAGCCATAGCACAACTGTTTGAAAAGCAACTGCAAAAATACGAAAGTTGTGCAGACTGGAAGATTGCAGATGGAGTGGTATGTGTCTTTCCCGTATGAGTTTGAATCAGTTGTAACTGTTATCTTCTGATCAAGATTTTCCAGTAAAGTCTAGTTTTTTTAAAGTTCAGTGTTCAACGGTGTTAAGGCACACACAGAACTTGTTTGGACTGTAAGTGGGTTTTGCTGAGTAGGGGTCGTTTAGGCTGTACTCAACTTACACTGAGGACTTGGTTGTAAAAGTTGAGTCAGATAATTAAAGCAATATTTACCATGTGTACCAAATACAATTGCAATGGGGGAAGCAGTAGAAAGAATTCTAGTTTGGATGAAATGCAGGACTCTAACTCAATATTTAAGTTGCAAAATATGCCCTTACCATGATGAGGCGGCAGTAGTTAACAGCTGATCTCTTGCTTTGATTGGCAGTACCAATTCCGATATATTGGCAGAAATGAAATTTTGTCCGAGCCTGACCTTCTGTAAATTGCCTGTTACACAGTGTGATAAAGAGCATGTTAAAAATAAAACGTTAGCCTACATATACATATATTTATATATAAATAATTGCATACGTGTATATAGGTGAATTCTATCTGATCGGTGTTTAGTTTAAACTCTTGAAAGGGAAGAACTTCACTGAAGTTTTCTTTTCTTCCTTCCCCCAAAATGTGGCGTTGGGCCCAGGTTTAAACCAGTAGATCAGCATTGATCTGACTCTTCAACTGAGACTTGGATATTACGTGCTGGTTTGTACTGCCTTGGTTTTGGCCCAACACAGCCTTCATGTAGTTAAGGAGGACTGGCAATGAATGATCTTAAGTTCTCGTATTGTGTTGGACGTACTGTTTGCACTGGAACAGATTGGGGGAAAGAAAAATAAGTTAAAAATGCCTTTGTCGGGAAGCTTCATAGTCTACCCTTTTAACAAAGGAATAAAAACTTGGACAAATAATACTCTTCATTGGTAATCACAATATTTGAGGATTTTTCTGTCTTTCCACTTTGAATTTCACATTCCCTAGGTTTTTTCCTTTTTTTTGATGTTCAGATAAGTTTTCTTGGCTACTACTGGGCACTATGTGAAAAATGGCTTTTTGGACCAATATTATTCTTTCTCTCTCCCACAGTCCAGTACCACCATTTGTCCTTGGACTGTGTTTTATTTATTTGGAAATTTTGTCTGTCCCTTCAGTACCTAATTGGTGTAGGCTCTATAGCTCTCCAGAGGGAATATGAGTAATATCTTCAGGACCCTTTGAAATATCTGGAAGCAATTTTACATTTGCCTTTATTAATAGGCAACCCTTTAATTTTAGGGGTTTAGCTCTTCTATATTTTGCTTTCTAGGAAGTCTAAAGTGTTTTTCATTCTTGGAAAAAAGGCATATACCCTTCTCTTAACTCCTAAGAATTTATGTCCATTCATGCCATAGTTCTGATGTCTTTAGTCATTATGAGAAGTCTGGTGGACTAAATGCAGTATGGATAGGGCAGGTTGTTATAACCTTTCATAGGTGTGATATTTAGCCTAGCTGGTCTGTGAGTTTTCATTTTATTTCTGAGGAATGAACATGATACAGTTTGGAATGTGTGGGTTTATTAGATTTGTACAGAAGTGGTTACTAATTACTTGAGTTTTGGTCATAAAATAATAGGCAGATTAGTCTACTGTATCTTCTAGTTATTTCACTTTTATCTGACTTGTGTCTGCACTCTTACATAGAATCAAAAATGTCTCTTATTTACATGTATTCCAGAACATTTGAATAAGGAGGTGACATAGTATACTGATACTATGTCTGTACAAAGGCAAGTGCTGTCTGTAAAGAATGGCACATCTTATAAGTAATAAGCAACTAGATTATGGATAGGTAACGTGCATGGGAGAGAGACAGGGAGAAATACCAACTCTGAATATGCAGTGATGGAGTGTGAATTTTCAGGTTTGCTTGGAAATGACCTTGGTTATAATCAATAAGTTGTAAAGGAAAATGAATTTTAGCAATTATTTGGAAACTCATAAAAGCAGAGAATGTAATGTCATTGTGTGGATACCTTGCAACCTAAATACTGTCTGCAGGTCTAGCCTCTATTGCAAAAGCCTATTACAGTGACAAGTGGTGTTCCTGAGGGGTTGGGACTGGGACTGGTGCTGATTACATCTTTGGTGGTGACATGGGCAGTGGGATTGAGTACGCCCTTAGCAAGTTTGCCGACGACACCAAGCTGTGTGGCGCGGTTGACATGCTGGAGGGAAGCGATGCCATCCAGCCTGGACAGGCTTGAGAGGTGGGCCTGTGCCAACCTCCTGAAGTTCATCAAGGCCAAGTGCAAGGTCCTGGACGTGGGTCGGGGCAGTCCTGGGGGTACTGGTGTACAAAAAAACTGAACATGAGTCGGCAATGTGCCAACAGCATCCTGGGCTGCATCAAAAGAAGCGTGGCCAACAGGGCAAGGGAGGTGATTCTGCACCTCTGCTCCCCTCTTGTGAGACCCCACCTGGAGTACTGAGTCCAGCTCTGGAGCCCCCAACATAAGAAGGACATGGACCTGTTGGAGCAGGTCCAGAGGAGGGCCATGAAGATGATCAGAGGGCTGGAGCACCTCTCCTATGAAGACAGGCTGAGAGAGTTGGGGTTGTTGAGCCTGGAGAAGAGAAGACTCCGGGGAGACCTTATAGCAGCCTTTCAATATCTGAAGGGGGCCTACAGGAAAGATGGGGAGGGACTTTTTGTCAGGGAGTGTAGTGATAGGACAAGGGGTAACAGTTTTAAACTGAAAGAGGGGAGATTTAGATTAAATATTAGGAAGAAGTTCCTTACTGTGAGGGTGGTGAGGAACTGGCACAGGTTGCCCAGAGAAGTTGTGGCTGCCCCATCCCTGGAAGTGTTCAAGGCCAGGCTGGATGGGACTTTGAGCAACCTGGTCTAGTGGGAGGTGTCACTGCCTATGGCAAAGGGGTTGGAACTAGATGATCTTCAAGGTCTCTTCCAACTCCAACCATTCTATGAATTCAAGCATTAAAAGTTTGGACAAGGATCAAAGTTGTCAGAAGGCTTCATCTAGACAACAACCAGATTGAGCTGGAAAAGAAATGGCTGAAGTTAGAAACGACATAGGCTAAGTAACAGTGAAAAGCTGATTTCTGTTACCCTTTTCTAAAGGGTATCAGTTAAGACCTGGCAGACAATATAAAAGGAGATAGTTCTTCATGCAACACGGAGCTGCAGAGGTCCTTGCAGCTGTAATTTTGAGGTGAATATCTCATCATCTTCGAATCTTCTTCCGTGAATTCACCCAAACTTTGACCTATGAAATTACAGGGTTGCAAACTGTTGGAGAGCATCCTGTGGAAGGATCCCTGCATACCTGCTCTGTCCTTATTCTTCTCTGTAAGTTTCCTTTTGGTCACTGCTGGGAACAGGGCAAAATGAATCTTTTAGTCTGACCAGGTGCAGCCTTTCTTTCATTAGGAAATGCTGCTGCTTCATATTTCTGCAGGAGGGTTGTGGAAAAGAGTCACATAGGTAAAGAATCCTGTATCTACAAATTTGGTACTTATAAATAAATTTGCTACTATTCATTTGTTACTTAGGAAATTTGCCTTCAGGGGATTAACTGGTGTAGGCTTGGCTTCTGTTGTGGTTATGTGAGGTAGAAGACTACTTTATTAATCCAGTTAAGTATCTACTTGTAGCTTTAACCTAATTCTCAAAACTTCAAGCTTCACTTGAGACAGTGTTTTTCCTGTTCTGAAAAAGCTCCCTTTTTTCCTCCAAGGGTGTTATGTAGCATCTGTTGTATATAACATCTGGTTTTCCCCAGAAATTTAGTTTTTTTTAACTAAGATACATCCCAGAATGTTTGGTTTGGTTTTGTTTTTTTTTTTTAAAAAGAAACAAACTCTGATGCAGAAAGTTTTTAAGTAACTTTAATAAATACAATGTAACATCCTGAGGTTCCTTCCCAGATCCTACTCTGCCTGCAGATGCTAGGTAGCGGTGGAATCACTTACATGTGAAGGGTTTTAATTATGTTCAGTGGAAACAATTACAAATAAAAGAATGTGCCTACTTTGGATATATTACTGTTGGTTATATAGGAGACTGCTGAACTGAAGAGGAAATTTTCTTTCATCTTTCATTTATTATATTTTGGTAGTACTCTGAAGCATTGGAATGCTCTTTAGGGTTGGTTTCATGGTTTTGTTGTCCAGTTGCCTTTCCCGTTTCAAGCAGTGTTTGAGATGAATTGAGTTACCTAAGCTTTGTAAGCAGCGTTTGCCAGTAACATCACAGTAAAAAGTTAATCTGATTGGCAACGAGTAGCAGTATTCATAGGGAAGTAGCTTAGACACAATCCTGAACGTGTGTTCCTGTGAACTTGCCAGCTTTGCCCTGCTGGAAACAATACTGTAAAAAAGTCAACAAAAAACCCACATACAGTGTTTGAAAATAGACTTACAATAGGGTTAGAATTTCTGTTAGAGTTTCACAGAAGGATTCAAGATCATGTAGAAAATGCACATATGATATAGTATAATGTAGTAATTGTAAGCTTTTACCATAGTTATACATACTGCGAATGTATAGAACTATAAATGTGCTTAAAATAATACTAAGTATGTAAATGAAATTATATGAAGGAAAGCTTTCTTCAGATACCGGGTAGAGGGCTTTCAACAGTCCAGATTTTAGGGCAAAGATGAAATTGCTGCTCAAAAGTATTTTTTTCTAATAAGAAAAGACTCAGATGCTAAACTTGATAATCAGATGTTCTGCATGCAGACAAAGGAAAATTGATTAAAAGTCAAACAACAAGTTTACTATCTCTTTAAAAATATTTCATGTTGAATTTTGTCTCTTGACAGTAACAAGCATGTTACAGTACTGCAAGTCCTTGTTTTACCCTTATCCACTAATAGAAGCCTGTATTAATAAACGCTTTCTCCAAAATATGCCATTGCTTAATACTCTCAAGTATCTCTTGCATTTCTTCCTGTAAAAGTGAAAGAATTCTGTTACTGTGGTTGATTGCACTTTTAGAAGCTGTGGAGGAATCGGCTGCCATAAGAAGAATGTTGATACTCAAAACGCTAGTGATTTGGAAACTCTAAGTGAAAAGACTTTGCTGTTCAAATTCTCTTCACTGTTTTGCAGCTTGGAAAGAGATTTTTGGCCATTTTAGCATTCTAAAGAAATCATATGTGTCTTCAGAAATGTTTATCTTGTTTCCTATGCTTGGAAACTTTTATTTGATCTGAATCACTTGAGTGTATCATTTCAGTCTGAAGTATTTAGCTTTTTATCTACTGATGCTCTGTGGTTCCCATGCTGCTTTATGATAAGGGCAAAAGGAATGCCTCAATTCCTTTTAAGGAAAACCATGAGATTACTTCTGGAAGAATCTTTGCAGTAAATTTGCTAGTACTTTACCAGTACAGAAAGCTTCTGAATGACATTAAATGTTTCCACTATGAGTTTCCAAAAGAAAATTATGCATTGCAGTTCCTGGGGAAAAGGTTTTGAATTGTAGGCAATGCCTGTGAAATACCAGTCTAAACTAAAACTGTGATCCTCTATTTGCTCAAAGTTAGTGACAGCTCTGTGTGGTGATTCAGGCACTGGAGGAAGTAGGTGGGGAAAAGATCCACCCTTGGGAGATGACAGCACAATGTAGGTCACCTTAGCAAGTTGAATTCAGACACTGCGTCTGCCATGAGAATTCCTTTTTCTTCTGCATTACCACAGGAACATGAGCTACTCCTTATTGTTGTAGACAGATGTAATCTACACTAAGTATTTGACTTTATGGTCTTTTCATTTGTTAATGTCTTTCATAGATAGATATACTCAAGTTTCATACAGATAAGTAATTTAACAGAATACGTAGAAATTCCTAAAAAAGAGCACTTTCACTTGATCTGAGTAGCTGCTCCCTCAAATCAATGAGGACATCGGAATTCTTGAACTCTTCAGCAGTTGATGCATATAGAGGCAAAGGTTGGGGCATTTCTTTCTTTTCTCCTGTTCTTTTGTTTAGCATTGCACATTTGTTAATTCATTTTTTAAAAAAAAAATTTCTATATGATGGCCCTTGTGAACTACGTAGATTGTCCTGGTTTTTTTTAAGCTGATACTTTTAAAATTGTATTGTGCCCGGGAGTGCAACATCTGTCTAGAGAAGCAAGAAAGTGTTGACTGATGCCAGTAAGCTGTGATTAGGAGGGCTGGAAGGCTTTTTCTTAATACTGCCATCTGCTCTTCTCAACAGATGAGGTCATCCCTGTGAGATACCCTGCATTGACTTTCACTGTTGAGCTTCCTCTGTTCTGCTCCGTACTAGTGTTTATACATGTTTGCCCATTCACTTACTTTGATATATGACAGAAGGGGAAATCTGTGACTTGGTATCACTCAAAGGTGCTCAAAATACCGGTTGTTCACTATATCTTGTGACACAGAACTGAGAACAAGTAACAGTCTTGCTCTGAGAGGTCAGCAAGCATTATTTCTTCAATTAAAAACAAGAAGAGATCCAGTAATAACTGAACACCATTATTTAAAAATGCTACAGCAGCATAAAGTTTATATGAGCACTGTTTTCTTTCCTATGTGGGTTAGTGTATTTGGTTACTGCCTTAAACTTGTATCATTTTCAACCTTTGAAGTCAAAATCCTTCGCTTACTGGGGAATGAGTTCTCTAAAAGTAAATGAAGCCTTCACAGAAACATCAGTCTGAGCTAATTAAGCAAAGTAGCGAAGTACCTCTTTTTTGGTGACAATAATTCCTGTCATTCTTGCTCCTGATTTAACGTACTAGGACAGGGTGAACTGATCCTGATTTTTAACTTAATGCAGAAGTGAAAGCTTTTGAACACACACCTGCCTGAAGCCTTCCCTGTGTATGAACCTGGGGTAACTGCTGACTTCTGGGGTTGAATTTAAAAGTACCATTTGTGTGTGGTTTTTGTTTGGTTTTGTGGGTTTTTTAAAATTTTTTAAGGAATTATTTTTGTAAACTCTCTGTGGTTGTGTATGTGCCTCAGACATTTGAGTTTATACACATTTTTTGCAAGGTATATCCATACGTCTTATTACTAGTAGCAAAAATGGCAGTGCCTCTTCAGCTACTTCTGCCTGTCTTACACTAAGAAGCTGTTTCTAGTTATCCAAAGAGTTTAAAAAAACTTTGACATTTGTTAGCTTCTTTAATGGGCTTTTTCTTCCGCCTGGGAGAAAAGCATATCTTAGTAAACATTCTGTTCACAAACACTTCACTTTACAAACATAGAAGGACGGGGATGCAGCTGCTGGTTTGTTTTCTGGACAAGTTAGTCTACACCACAGCCAACAGGCACACCCTTTCCCTTGCCAGTACCTTTTAGAAAACTGAGCACATAAATAAGAAATCTGTTTCTCAAAACAACTGTCCTGGCAGAACTGAACCGGAATAGTTTTCTGATCTGTTGTAGGATGGAGGAGACGGTGGTAAGAGGGAGGAACTCCTCCCATGGAGTCTCACTCTTTCTAAAACTCTCTGCCTTATGAAACTGGGATGTGCTATGGCACTGAAACAAGGCGAACAGCCCACTGTTCTGAGGATGCAGTTGCATTAGTTTCTAACTCTAGTTGAGAGTGTTTAAGGGGGGCATTTTTAGTACAACATCAATGCATTTAGTGCTATCCGTAGTAATGACTGCATATAGGAGAGGGTCAGAGTTTACTTCGCACAACTCAGGGAAGCAGGGGGGAACATGACACAACCATTGAGCAGAAAACTGAATTGCTGCTCTTGGATCCTGTGAGCCTCAGCAGCTTTGGCACCAACTTTCAGAATAGTACTCTACCTGATGGAGGGCAATAAAACTCATTTTCATGAATGTTAAGGGAAAAATGGTCTGTATGGTCACCCAGTACCTGATGTCAAAAAGCTGGAAATTGTTTTTCTGCATATTTGAGAGGAGGCTGGTAGGGGGGTTGGATGTCCATGTCCCATGGTAATCTTTCATTCCATCAATGACTAGAAAAAACCCAAAAATCTAGTTGTTTTCTGTTTTTAAATTAATATGCATGCAGTAGTTCACATCTGGATTTTAAAAGTTCTTTCAGCCCTTAATGTTTTTCAGTAAGTCATGGAAAACCAGCAAAGGACTTAAAAGGGTATCTTCGTTCCTAGATAAAATAATGAGGTCCTGCATTCAATTTATGGATCAAGCATAGTATTCATAATACTTTCTTTTTATATATATATATCTCATTAGCCATTTTTGTCATTCTACATTTTTGGACAGTGACTTATTGGACACTATGTTTTGACAACAGCACTTTTTGCTGGGAATGATTGTTAAGGTAGTGCTGATTCAGTAAATCTCTGAAGGTGTTTGACTGGCAACCAGTGTTGTTTATTAAGAAGCTAGAATGATACAAAACACAGTACATTAAATGTCTTAAAACCTATTTCACGGTACAGTTCACTTTAAGAGCCAACGGATAACAATCCTAGTTCAGTAAGGTTACAGCATCATCAGTTGAATTTATATGGCTATTAGGTTTTTATGCATTACCCCAGGAAAACCAAAAATCATTGTTAATAGAAGTAACAGAGACTTAAAGAAACAATGTATTGTGACATAAATACAAAAAAAATAATCTGGGCTATTTGGCAAGTTGAGCAAGAGTGTGCTTTAATGTTGCAAAATGTAAAGGCTCGGATCTGGAAACAAAAAGGGGCAGAATTTGGTTTGGAATGGAAGCTTTGCACGTGGTCTACATGTCCAAGGTCCAAATATAGTCAGTGAGGCCAACTGATCTGTTACCTTCATCCCCAGCTTACTGGCTGGGAGATGAAAAGCTGGACATGAGCCAGCAGTGTGCGCTTGCAGCCCAGAAAGCCAACCGTATCTCAGGATGCATCAAAAGTGTGGCCGGCAGGTCGAGGGAGTTGATTCTGCCCCTCTGCTCTGCTCCAGTGAGACCCCACCTGGAGTACTGCTTCCAGCTCTGGAGCCCACAGCACAGGAAAGATATGGACCTATTGGACAGGGTCCAGAGGAGGGCCACGAAAACAATCAGAGGGATGGAGCACCTCTCCTATGAAGAGAGGCTGAGAGAGTTAGGGTTGAGAGAGAAGGCTTCGGGGAGACCTTATCGTGGCCTTTCAGTACTTAATGGGGGCTTATAAGAAATACGGGGACAAACTTTTTAGCAGGGCCTTTTGTGATAGGACAAGTGGTAATGGTTTTAAACTAAAAGAGGGAAGATTTAGGCTAGATGTAAGGAAGAAATTTTTTACAATGAGGGTGGTGAAACACTGTCACAGGTTGCCCACAGAAGTTATAGATGCTGCATCCCTGGAAACATTCAAGATCAGGTTGGACGGGGCTCTGAGCAACCTGGTCTACTTGAAGATGTCCCTGCTTATTGCAGAGGGGTTGGACTAGATAACCTTTAAAGGTCCCTTCCAACCCAAACTATTCTATGAAAACCAGCCAGCCTTGGTTGACTGCAGTGGGAGCTTCAGTTGTGGTCATCTAAATGGAAGTGGCTTTTATCTGCTAATTGAATCTCACTCCAAAAAAAACCTAATAGTTGCAGTCAGTGTCAGCAGAACAACGAATTCGCTGTGCAATTTGTCTGAAAGGGCTAACACAAGCCATTGATAGAGGAACAATAGAGTATTTCTGCCGGAGTGCTTCCGGGATATTGTATTGGACAGCTAGTTAATGGGGGAGGTTAGTGAAGAACAATAAGAAAGATTAAAAGATTTAATTTCTTTCTTCACAAGAAAAGCTTCACTTAGTACACTGAGGAACAGAATTGCATAATAGACTCTTCACCAGCAGACAGTGATATGATAACTGTTTAAGACTATTAATGGAAATTAAAAACATGTAACTAATGAATCTAAATTAAAGTGAGGGTAGTTAGCTGTTGAGATAACTTAGTTATAGTTTATCTTCCGAAGCTGAAAATGCTTACCAAATTCAAATAAAGCTATCACATTTGAAGCAGAAATTAACAGGGAATTCGCTTTTTTGTAAGACCAGAGGTCAGTCTCTGTCACCCAATCTGAACAGGTAGGCTGGCAGATAGGCCCTGGTGCATGAACCTGGTATTGTGCTTTGACGTATATTACACAGATTTTAGATGTTTGTGGTTCTTTTTTAAAATTTCTTTTCAAAAGAAAACTCATGTAAGAAAATTTTCGGTAAAACACATATTAAACACAACACTAAGATCCCCCTTGGTTCTGTTGGATCTTTGGTTGTGGCATGTGTATGGAAATGGTGTGTCAGCTTTAGACTCTTGCATGTTGTGGCATTTTTTACACACTTATATGTATTTGTACTGAGTCTGGCTGGGTTGTGGAGTTAATATACTTCATAGCTGCTCTTGGGGTGCTGTGCTTTAAATTTGTCACCAAAACAATGCTCATGACACACTAATGTTCCAGCTATTGCTGAACAGTGTTTGCACAGTGTCAGCTCTGGCTCTTGTTTCTTACTCTGTCCTCCCAGAGTAAGAAGTAGGCTGCGTGTCTGTGTGCGTGTCTGTGTGCGTGTCTGTGTGCGTGTCTGTGTGCGTGTCTGTGTGCGTGTCTGTGTGCGTGTCTGTACGCAAGAGCTTGGGAGTGCACATAATGAGGCAGATGGCCCAAACTAACCAGAGATTCTGTAACACCATATAACATCGTGCTCAGTAATAAAGAGGGAAAAGAGGAGGGTTTAGTGACACTAGCCATCTTTTGCATCACTTGTTTTATTTGTTTTCTTTCTCTCTTATCCCGCTTCACCTTTGCTTACTAAACAAATTTACCTTGACCCACAAGTTTTCTTGCCTTTCCTTTTCTGCCTGCGGGGGGAAGAAGCGAGTGAGTGGCTTTGTGGTGTTTAGCTGCCTTACCAGGGTTAACTCACAACAATATTTTATATGTATATGCATATAAATGTGTATGGCTACATATATGTATAAATATATAAAATATATCTCTACTACTGATAGTCTTCCTAAAATGAAATTAAAATTTTCATGCATTGCTGAGTAAGTTAAACTTCATTGCAGGCATATGGGAGATGATTGGAAAGTGTTTTGCAACAATGTGTTACATCTTATCCACTTGTCGATTTACAGTATCTGAAATTCTCATTTACTTACTGCACTGTAGTTTAGTCTTATCTTCAGTGGACTGATTGTACAAGTGAAAATAATTAGACTGATTGGAAAATAAATGCTTTAAATACTAACCTGAAAGATTAGTTTTTGAGACTTTTCTCTAGTGGATTACACAATTACATGCAAAACAAAATACTTAGAAATATTTGAAGCTTGATACACAAAATATAATATTGTGAATTTAGAGTAGAATTTAATCTGTATGTAATGTTGAAAGTGATCTCTATATGATAGCCAAAAATACGTAATATTGTCATACATTATTTTCAAGTGCCATTATGGATATTTGGACCTTACAGTTTAAGTATTGTGTATATCAGCTTTATGGCCGTGAATGAAAACTTTTTCTTTTAATCAGGATGAAAATAATACAGAGAATGCTGTCAGTTCTTCAGATGCTGAGAAACAGGATTCTCCTCCACCAAAGCCTCCACGGACCCGCAGGTATTTAACTATATTAATATACTATTTTAAGCTGACAGATTGACATGCTTCATAAATAAAAAGTAGACTAAAACTACTGATACTATGAAAACTTTTAAGATGCAGATTTTTTCTATTTAAAAATAGAAATATACATAATACAAATAGAAGTCTTGTAATTGACTCTGCCAATATAAACTTTAATATCTTTGCGAAATCTGTGTTTGAATATACAAGTCTTGCCATGACTACATGTGAGTAGACAAGCATATACCCCCTTTAGTAGTCAGACACGTTAGATCCATTTGTGCTTAATTCTGCTAGGACATAGTAGCAAAGCATACTTCAAAATAGGCTCAAATAATGACTGAACTATCATTTTTGGAGGCAAAACCGTAATATCCATTTATTTAAGGAAATGTTACCTTACAGACAAGTACTGCTATTGACTAGAGTATGCCGACAAAATGCTGTTTTAATTGAGAAGAAAAATTGGTCTTGCCAATCCTTTCATTCAACAGAAGGAAAAGAAAATCCTCTCTAGCTCGTAAAATAAGTAGACTTGACTTTAAGGAAGCCAAAAATAAATCTGAACTAGCAGATTCATTTGCCTAAAATGGGTATCCAACCTGAGCGTTTGACAGCTAAAGAAGCAACTCTCCTGAAGTAAGTGACGAGTTTCTGGAAGGCTTATAGGGACCTTTGGCAGGTGATCTTGCCTGTGCTATATTGCCTGTAGTTAAATTCACGTTTAAGGTAAGCACTTGGGTTTCCTAAAGTTGTAGAATGACATAAGCAACCACCAGCCAGTTAATATTCTTGAATAATATTTAGTCATATAAGGAAAATAGTTTTACACTTTAAAAGATAATCAAACTGGAGTAGTGCAAGGTCAGGTGGGTAGTGGGAATTCCTATTCATTTGATACTTTAATGGTTAAAGGTAGAAGATGAGAATTAACCACTTCTTTGCAGTACTGTTTGGTGGGGTGATGTGGTACTAGGTGCTAGCAAGATGACTGTGGTGATTACACAGTAAAATGAATTTTAACTTCTACATTTTCTAGGTTTGGTAATGGGGGAGATTTAAATATGTGTGTATGTATATAGAAAATATAATTGGATGTAGCCATTTGAAAATTGGTGACTCAGAATGGGTAGCAATGTGTGTGTATATTCAATATTGCAACATCGTCATCTTGTGACAGGAATAAACATAGTTTAAAACTGAGTATGGCGGTGTTACACTTGGCTATTAACTAGTACCTTGGACCAGATCTGGAATGTTTCATGTGATTCTAACACCCATTTTAATGAGGATATCGGAGACCTACCATAAATGGACCTATTGCTCTACTTCTGTAGTCACCCCGGGGATGGTATTTGCCATAAGATAAGTTTGGAAATAATATATGATAACAACCATTAATGACACAGTAGAATAAGAATATGAGTAGCTGCTATAGTTAACTTAGCATTAGTTATGTCAAGCCAGATGGTAGAGGAGAATACGACATTGAAAGAGAGAGATGGAAATGAGTTGGGGCTTTTCACAAATGGCACAGTTTGTGCTATGTAGGTAATACAATTTTTACCTTATTTAGATTGATGGTAATATGATTGTATTCAATTATGTAGATTCAGGTGATGACAGAGGAGTCTGTTAACCTGTCTCCATGATGAGTTACAAGCTTTTCTTGAAACTTAGTCACTGAACTTAGATATGACTTCTGTCCAATAGGTAATTTCCTTAGTAGTGTTCCTTGAAATAATCTTAGATGTATTTAGGTTTTTATCATTTTTACATATTCATGTAATAATCATATATGCATAATTCATGTTTTAACACACATCTGTTCTGTCCTATCTGCATTGCATTGTTCTTTACTTGCTGCATTAAGTTAAAATTTTTTAATCTCTCTTATAAAACCTGGTCTTTTTTGGGCCTGCTTCCATAAACTCGTACTTTCCCATCTGCCAGCGCTGGTAGGAAGATTGGTTCCTTAGAGATGAACAAATGGAAGCTTTTTTAGCAAAGCTGTTGTCTTTTTCAAACAGAGATTATTTTTGAACAACAATTACTTCCATCCTTCATGGAAGATGCTTCTGAGGAAAGACTTTATTTGCTATTAGTCACATCTCTCAGAATACCCACTAACGAGCATGTTTTTTCTTGATGTGGGAGGTGATTTTACAAATCTGCAGCCTGATTTAGTCAGGACTTAAAGCCAGGTTTTGCATGTTGTGGATGTTCTGGCAGAGGTTCACATCCTTTTCCTGGGGAGGAGGGGAGAGCAGAATCCTTGAAAGATTCTAATTTAATCCCCGTATGGAGAAGGAAACTGTTAAGCATGATATATCTCCTTATTGCATCTGTAGCTCTTTTCCCCAAACCATTCTCTTACCACTTTTTTTCATGTCCCTTCTATTATTTTTCTCTACATTGCTGCAACTAAAAATACCTTGGTACAACTATTTTAAGTACTTGTCTACATCTTTGCTGTAATGAATGTTTTCAAGGGGAGTCTAAGAGTCATTGCTTTACAGATACATTCCAATGCAGTGGGTACTCTGAGATAATCTAGTTTAACCCACATTTTCAGTTTGATTTAGAATTTTAATTGAGAACTTGCTTAAAATATTTTTTTCAGTAATATTTTTAGGTTGCCAGTCAAATGTGTGCTTGAGTTGCACATGCACTGTCTCTGAAGAAGTTACAAGCAAGTTGCTAAAGTTAATATTTTTTAGAAGGAATAAGGCTTTTAAATTCTTTATATGCTGTGTTGTAGTTGGCTTTAGAATGTGTAATTAGTAAAGCAACTTGCGTTTTTGGTTTTTTTTTTCTTAAGAGAAGGTTTAACAGTTGCTTTTTTGTCCAAAGCAAAAAGGATTACGGTGGCTCATACTGAGCAGTACAGTGTCCCAGCCTGGTTTCAGGTGAACTTGCCTGAGATGATCCTGACTAAGCAGGAAGAAAATAGGTTTACATCTCTTGACCTCAGGATGTTTATCTTCCCTGTTGCTATCAGACCAAGTTATGTTTGCTTAGGTGGTAATGATTCTGACTCCTGTCAGTTTTTTTCTGATGGCCCTGAGGCTGTTTGCTGGATGAGATGGTGACATCTCCTCTACAGCACTTCTCAGTAGCTAACCACGGAGTACCACTCAGACCATAGTAGAGTTTTTCTATAAAGGTGGCTTTTTCGCCTGCCTCTTCTCGTTTGTCACAGGATCATAGGACAGGTCATCTCTACGTTATCTTTAAATTTGTAGATCTCTTCCTCTTAAAGTTAACTCTCATGTTTGTACTAAGTAAGGACGAGAAGACACTGTGACACTGAATACTTTTGCCGTGTAAGATAGAAAGCTTACTCAGAGAGGAACAGAGAGATAATTAATCCTTTTAGTGCTTGCATTGGCCTGAGGATGTCTTGTGGAAGGAGTGCTACAAAGTATAACTTCTAAGTGTTCTTTTCTAGGATTCTTTTATGTCTGTCTCTTGGAAGTTACAAATATCTTTAGGCTATTGATAGTAAATCAATATTGAATTGGTATTTTGTTTACTCTTATTAACTCACCATGAAGCATCTAACTGTACTTGTTTTGCAGAGGTTCTGGAATTGTACTGCCTTCCAACCTTTTGTCACCTTGTAATGCTTTAATGTAACTCATATTTGCTGTACAATATGTTAACATAGTCATTTAGGTTAATGTCTATCTGCATTTGATGTCAACATTAAAAAAAAAGATCATATTACTCCTTGATTATTATGAAGGTGAACAACAACTCATGAGTGTGTATGTCGGCACCTTATTCTAGAAATTGCTGGGTTTTTCAGTTTCTGATCACTTCTTGTGAAAGTCACCTTGAACTTACATCTCTGTTTCATTTCTTTGGAGGACTTTGTGGCGTAGATGGCATTGATTTAGACATGGTTAACTGTTGTCAGGTTAAGGCAGGAAGAGGGCATGAGTAAGTTTTTACTTTTGTTAGATGTAAGGCACTAAAGAACCAAAGTTTTAAATTTGCAATTTAGGACTGTACATGATGTTACATGACTGTACAATTCGAGCTTCTACTTCAAATTTAGAAGCAATGATGGTACTTCAGAATTCAGAGAGAACGTTTTAATACCTTTAAGGAATATTCCTTGAAATATTTCTGTGTTTAGTAGTTCATTCTAAAGTACTTGGAGAAAGGGATTGCTTATTTTAATCAGGCTTGGTTACAGAAAATTTCTTTGGTTTTGAATTCAAATACCGTTTGAAAGAAATAGAGAAACTGAGACACAAACTGAGAAAAAGAAAAGATGAGGTAACAACTTGTTTGTATGCCCTGTAATAAAGAGCTACGTATTGTCTGAAGGAGAAAAGGTAGAATACTGTGGCTGTTCAACTTTTCTTCACATTATGCTCGGACTTCAATGTAACGATGTTAAAATACATTTCAAGGGTCACGTGTAATTCTGTTTCCTTTCAGGCCCCGCAGAACCCCTCTTTTCTGCAAAGCTGAGATAAAAAACATTGGTTGGTGTTCCTTGTTAGTTACTGCTTTCTGATTTGTATGTCACAATTGAAAAAGCAAAAAGTCTCATGTAACTAAATTTTACAAGAAAAATTCACTAGTTGGTTATTTTTATTCATTTATGATACTTTTATGTAAATTATCTGTAGTACAGTTTGTGACAGCTTCACTGAACTGGAGTTTTTTTTCGCATGTGGATGGCAGTGATTTAATGCTTCAGCCTGCTTACATCAACTTTAATTTTCCTATTTTAATTGTGAGGGAGGATGTAGAGCTTGGTATCTATTTTTGGTTGATTATAGCAGCTGCATTCCATGACCTTGGCATCACTCTCTTTTTTTTTTTATTTGAAAATAAAACCCTACAGTATGCTGCATAGAATAACCATGGATTACTTAAGGGTTAGTTTTTTCTTTTGAACACTGGCCAAGTTTCATTTAAATCTGAGCCTATGGTGCCCTGTTTTAATAATATAGCTCTTTTCAATTGAGGCTAGAATGGCTTAGATTTGAAAACATACTAAAAATTTAGGATATATTGCATAAAAGGCAAAAAGAGTGTTGCCATTGCTTCATTTGGGTTTTGGTTTTTTTCCCATGTGTACATTTTTGGTTTTTTTGGTGGGAAGTTGTAGGAGGTCTTTTTTTTTTTTTGACAGATTACTGTACTTTTGACAAATTATAATTAATTTTTATTATGGTAGATGATCAAAAAAACCCGATTACCTAATGCATGGTTTACCTTACAGCTGAGAAGCCGTTAACACTGAGGCCTTTGGCACTAAGGCACTGCAGTGGCTGCTCAAGTCGTGTGGCAATGAAAGTGTATGAAAAGCTGCCTTGATCACCTAGGGAAATTCTATATACAGTTATGCATGAGGAAGTGCCGAGGTAGTAGAATTACAAGATAATCAGTAGCAGTTGTGTATGAACAGACACTGTCAAGGCTTTCTAATTCTTATTGCACAGGGTGATTTTACAAATGTACTTGAGAAATGCTTGCTTTTGCAATATATAAAAGCAATGCAGGGTTAATTTGAAGGTCTAATACAGGAAAGCTTACTTCTCTTTCTCAAATGGTTTGGCATTTTTTGGTTCGCTGACTCTTTTGTGTCTCAATATCCTCTTTCATGAGCTTTTTATTAGTTTCCTGGTAATTTAAGGTAGTCAAGCTGTTTTTACTACACCATCTCCTGTTGTTTGGAATAATATTAGTAGTTCATCTTCAGATAATTTTCTGCCTCTGGGGGGAGAAGTGTCTATAGAGCATAGCTGTTGGAGGAAGTGCCCAAAGCAAGCATTATGCAGCAGCTCAAAATGCTCAAGATTTTCTGGCAAGAGTTTTCGAAAAAGCTACTGCCAAACAAAGACCTCCTAAAGGTATACATACCCTAATAGTTCTGCTTTGTAAAAAGAAACAAAAACATTATTTGCAATGCAGAACATGCAAAATAATAATACTGTGATGTCAGTAAAATGGAAAAATTGTTACATATTCAGAGAAAACCAGGAAATCCTTGGTGGCATCTATTTCCTTAAAAAAAAAAAAAAAAAACAAAAAAAAACCAAAACAAAAAACCAAAAAAACAAACAAACAAAAAAAACCATCAGAATGCTATTTGGGCATCTCACTTTCTGAGGATGGATATTCTTCAATATTAACACAGCAAAGAATGATTTTGATAGAGAATTTCTCATTTGATCACTGCAAGCTCTCATTTAATAGCGAAGGAATGAAATTTAACTTCAAATATAATGGGGAATATTTTAATAGCTCTGTCTAGCTGTGTACGAGGAAGATGATTACTCAACTTTTGGGTTGATGACTTGTACAGTATCTCCTGTGTCATCTGTTCTATGCATGCCTCTAAGGGGGCTGTTTGCGTATGTGTGGGGTGATCTTATTAAACAGTAATCAGTGAAGAACTTCATGAATTTTGACTGGTATTATGGGCCTATAATCTTGTCATATCTAGTTTAATGTTAACTTGTTTCTTTAGCTAATTGTAATGCTTAATGGTATGTCTGTACCAGATAAGAAATTAGTTTTGCTGATTGCATGTATGACTCTGGGTCAGGAAAATGAGGTCAATAAGGGAAAAAACTCATTTTCAGTAGGAGGATTTAGTGGGGATTACTGATGAGCATCACTGCTGGTAAAGGGGGCATGTAATCATACAAGTGAACTCCCTCCATCCCTCTCTGTCCCATTGTCTCCCCTTGGAATAGAGAAGAGAAATCCAAGGTAAATTCTCCTCTTCTCCATAGTGTGTATTAAGTTGGAACAAGACTGACTTTTTTTTTATTTCTCAGCTGATCTTTACTGATTCAAGCAAACAACTTTTTCTCAAGCTTTTTCACTTTTCAAGAACGTCTAAAGGCAAAACAGTTCCCAAACTACTTTTAAGTTGTTTGGATATGCTCTGTAGTCCTCCTATCTCAGTGTAAAACAAAATAGCAGTATCCAAGCACAGGCTGGGGAGAAAGAGAAGGAATTTGAGGCCCAACCCTTTTTGACAGGAGTCAGACAGGCAGAGAATGGAAGAAAGCTCCTGGGAGAATTGCAGGGGGATCTGGGGTTTTCCAGGTACAAAGGTAACTTGTAGAGGATCATTTGGAAGCTGGGGACCTTGCAGTACTTCAGTGGGTGGGGATGTTCTTAAACTGAAAATCCAAACAGTTCTCTTCAGTTTGGAATCCCTTGTTTAAGGACTTTGGTTATCCAGCCCATACTGCTAGAGCTCGGTGCTAATAAAATCATAAGGATGAAACTCATGCTGTAGCCTGTCCCAAGATAGGTATGCTTTCAATATTGTAGAAGATTCAAGTGTGAGGCTTTTTTTACATAGGTTACAATAGTCTCAAGAATTTGCACTGTCGAAGTCCTTTTCAGGCCTTGCTTGCAAACAGGGGAGCTAATAGTATTGCTTTGATTTTTTTTTTTGTGACGTGGTGTGCAGACAAGTAATGGAGAGCCTGTCTGATGCCTTTCACTCATGAATAGGCAGTCAGGAATTCTTGTGCAATTGTGTGGTCTTTAGACCTATTCCCTATAACTCTTAAAAGCCAGCCCAGTGTTGGCTTTGTTCCAGTGTAATGCAAACAGCATGTTTGATGCTTAACGTTTTTTGTTTGACTTAAGTAATGCCCATAGGGAAGAGATAGCAGTTCAATTTTGTAACTGTTGGGGTTTTTTTATTTGTCTTCTATGCTCTCCAGTAACCTTCTTGAAAACACGGTCAAGATTTGAATCATTCTTGCTTCCTCTCGCTGTCTGACAAAGCTAGGTTGGCATATGTGAGCAGTATGAGAAGAAACCTCACCATGGATTGCTGGATGATGCAATACTGAAGGGGTGCGGAGTGTAACTTGGTACTCTGCATTATTCTTACAAGCCTTTCTACTTGTTTTTTTTGCATTCATACTGTCTTATTAATGTTGTCTGAGAAGGTGGAAAATTCTGTGGCCTACAGAGCTATGTTACTAGCCAGTGTTCTCTCAAGTAAAAAGGCTTTTTCAGACTTAATAGGAGCAATAAGAGGAAGATGGAGACTCGTCTTGGAAAGCCAAATGCCTTAATTAACAAGCGCAGGAGACTGATGCTAGCCTCTGTCAGTCTTCAGAGTGAAGTGATTGATTTATCAAATTTCAGAATGTCTGTTGTAAAGCATTTATAGTTTACAGTCAGCCAAGATGTGATATTAATAGCAAGCCTTTTCTTTGGTCTTGTCTGTCCATCGCTCTAAACAGTCTTGTTAATGTTTTGGCAGTAGTGACAGCCTTTCTCTGTCTAGGTAGTTGTCTGATTGGAAAGGGTTTGAAAGACATGCCTCTTATTTCTGATCATCTTACGTGTGTTGACTGACTGATAATCCAGCTGAGATTTCTTGGAGCTCCCCTGTGGCTGATGAAATTTATTAGGCCTATGTTAGACTTCTTAATTCAGACTGGGCTTCCTCTGTGAAAGATTTGTAGGAGCAAGACAGGTAGTAGTAGAATTGGATGCTTTCTGACTGTTCCATGTTGAATTGCAACCTGTATTTGGATGCCAGACTTCACCTACAGTCTCTGAAGGTGTGGTTTTATTATGTAGCTGATGACTCGTTATGAGATTTCTTTTTTCCTCCACAGAATCTGTCAAGTCTCTAAAATACAAATACTTTTTCATTCTTATTCTTCATCTGAGTTAGTAATGTATGATTAACTACTACTGCTAGCATGGAAGGTACATTTAAATAGCCTGAAAGCACAGGGCCTGGGGAATATAATCTACATATCATCCTGCTAGTCCTTACAACATGAGAGTTGTTACTGGCACACCTTCTTCCAGACCTGCCAGGTGTGCTGTGTTCTCCCAGGTTTTACACAAATGCAGCAGGAGAATACTGTCACAGTGATCTGTCATCTAGCAGGTAGTAAGAGGTTTTGCCTTTTTGGAAGCCTCTGCTTTTCTGGCTTTTGGTGTGTAGCCTTGAATTTGTTTTCAAATAAACGTCTATTTCACGAGAGTACAGTAAACACTTTTCTGAATAGTTTCAGTTCTTCAGGATGTTGGATCATGAAAGGAAGGTACGGTCCAAGGTCTACCAGTGACTTCATTTTCAAGGGAAGAGAATGTCTTGCTATAACCTTATCTCCAAGGGAAGGTTCCAAGTCTCCTGCTGCGGAGCTGGATTTGGGTGATTTATGGTGTCTGACATAGATTATCCCAAAAAACTAAAGGTGTATGAGGATTTGTCCGACTCCTGCTTGTTCAAGGTTACTCGGGTGCTGGGACCACCTGAACTTATCAGTAAAGACTCTTGTGACTCTGGGAACTGTCTGTTCCCCTAACATGGAGGGATTGAAGTATGTCTTCTGAATATTACTGTCTTGGACATTATGTGCTGGTCTATATAGATGGTTTATTACTTCCCATGAAAGACGTCTCTGCCAACAGCAGGAAGTGATCTGAGCTTTCTACATAAAATAGGTTGGTTTTGCCACTCAAGCATGTGGCCAAATCACACTCCTTTGCAAACTGTAGTCCATTGTGCTTTGACTTGCCTGCCTGGATTGAAAGTATAATTTCTTTAAATGATTTCATCGTATTTCTGTTCCTGTCACACATTTGTTTTGCACCTCAATTATCACTCTGTTACTAGCCTTACATAATGAAAAGAAATATTTTTAAAGGCTCTGAAGGAAAATGCCTAATTCCTGTTTGTAGACAAGATCTTAGTCAGTTGTACAAAATGTTTATGGTCAAATATTCTATGTCTAATCTGAAAGTAAACTGACTGTGTGCCTGAAGAGCTTCTCCTTTTCAGTAGGTTAAGATAAGCTGTAATAAGAAATGCCATGGTCTCACTAATATGCACTGTAATTTGGACCATATATTCTACTGTGAGTGGATTTTATACGGTGTGTACCTCATGGCAGTTAAATTTGGTCTGCATCATTGGCCTTACAACTATGGAGAAACTATTGAATACATAAATATAAAAATAACATGTCCTGCTGGGCATGTGCAGAAAAATAAAAATAAAGGAAGATATTTGGTATTAAGCAGGCTGTAAGGTTTGTTTTTTTTAAATAAATTTTTCTTGGCTTCGTTGAAAATTGAATTCCATATGTCTAGTTCCTCTGAGCCCTTCTTAAGAAAGAAGAAAGCAAAAAAGCACTGAAATCCTGCCACAAGAGGGCCTTTCTTACAGCCTTTGAAGAAATGCTTCTGGGAAAGGATGTGAGCAATCTTTGAGCTATCAATGAGGATTAGTAGTGGGCTGAATGCGTGTCTTTGTGATAGTCTGGAAGATGCTTTGAGTGTGTTGACTTAGTTCTTGCCTACCCCATTAGTCATATTTTATAACCGTTGCCTGTATGCAGTGAAGGCACTGCTTGCAGTTCGGTATGGGTACGAGAGCATTACTACTGCCAAGATAGATGGAGAGATACCTAAAATATCGTGAAAATACAGAAAACTTACACAATTGTGTGTTTGGCTTTTTTGCAGTTGCCTTGTAGAAGGAGACGCTAAAGAAGAAATCTTGCAGCCTCCAGAGCCTCAGCCAGTACCACCAATCTTAACACCATCTCCCCCATCAGCTTATCCAACAGTGACTACTGTGTGGCAGGACAATGACAGATACCATCCAAAGCCAGTTTTGCACATGGTTTCGTCAGAGCATTCAGCAGACCTCAACGAGAATTACAATAAGTCAACAGAACATTCAGGGAAGAATGAACCCAGTGAACGGGCAGAGAAAAGGCTGGAGCGCAACTTAAGTTTTGAAATCAAGAAGGTACCTCTTCAGGAGGGACCACGAAGCTTTGATGGGAACCCCTTGTTGAACAGGGGGCATGCAATTAAAATAAAGCCTGTGTCATCCTGTGTAGCTGATAAGAGCTTTAAGCCACAGGAACAGATTTCAGGGGATTCATTTGTAGATGCTTCTCAAAACTCACGTATGGAATGCAGCATGCCACAGTCTAGTACAGCCTTAATACCTTCACCAGAAAGTCTGCAGAGTCAGCAGGCTTCTGATACTCCGCCAAGACCAGATCGTCTGCCTCTGACAGAAAAGGGACATGCCACGTGGTCACTGCACAGGCCTGAAAATGCACTGCGTACGTCAGTGTCTGAAGACACGTCTTCAGACCTCTTATGTCATGGTGTTAAAACTCTCTCTCTGGTATCAAACACCATGGTTGAACATCCTTCCGGTGATAATATTGATCATGCTACTATTTCTGTTCGAGCACCCCTCTGTTTTACTAATCCTCTTCATTCAGATGATTCTGACACAGATGAGATGAACTTTGATGGAGCCATGAGCAGAAGCGCATCTAATGTTTCAACCGCAAGTGCCACAGTTTCTGCTGCCACTAATACTGAAAACTTTTCTGCCAGAAAAGTATTGCCAATGTCTATTGCTAGGCAAGACTTAACAGCTGTAACATGTTCTGAAGATGGCAAAGGTAGGTTTCATTATGGTTCAGAGGTGCTACTCTTTAAGCTGGTTGCATCTGTGGAGTTGGACAACATAAATTTCTTTAAAATGCCATTTTCTAACTGTAAATTGAAACAGTGCAGTGTGACAGCTTCAGAAAGGGCACAACTCTTTTTTCCCCCAGTTTCGGTTTGCATGTGAGCAATATCTGCTGCAAGGTACTACAGACCTTGATAAGCTGCTTCAAAAGCCTTATCTGCGAGGTATGAATGCATTCTTAATTGCAGGTTTCTGTGTTACTGGTTGACGCATTTTTTTCTCCATGTCTGATTTCATGGAAGTTGTCTATAATAATGGCAGTCTTGGGTAGTTGACATATTTTGGCAGTCTTGTCCAAGCACACATCAAATTCATGCTTCTGGTTGATGTGCTAGTCCTAAAAATGTAGATGTAACCTCTTTCACTGTATGAGTCTTTGAAGTTGCTCATGATTTGGCTCCTGCATTTTAATAGTATTGTAAATATTTAGCCTTTGCACCAGTGATCCTCAACCATGTTTTATAGTAGCTTTTTCATTTTCATACTTGAAGACTCTTCTGTCTGAAGCTGGGGATGTGGGTACCATCGTCAATAAAGCTTGCCTGTGAATTTACCAGCACCCTACTTGCTTAACCATAACTGTTGGTGTGCATCATCTTGTCGCATAATTAAATCCTCTTTTTGGTTCAAATGAAGTGAAAAGTAGTTGTACCCTGAGGTTAAGAAAAACCCAAAACAACAACCACCCCACAACAACAAAAAACCCCAAACTTAAAACAAGTGCATACTCCATAGTGATCTTATTTGCTGATTTTACAGAGACTACTTCAATAAATGAAGGTTTTCTTATGCTGTATAGTAAACTTGAGATGGAGCAGGTCTCAGAGAGTCACTTTGAACACAGTGGCTTGAAAAATGTGATGGAGCTCCTGTCCCTACTGCTGGCACGTTGGCAGCGCAAGCTTCATGGTTTCATTAGTTAAACGTCTTCATCTTTTTATGAATCCTGTGTAGAATACAGTTGTCAGATGAGACTTCTTATGGCAGCAGCTGTTTTGAATTGTTTTAAACCTTTAATTTCTACTCCAAATTCCTGAGCAGGCAGGAGTGGGGCTTTTGCTGCCAGAACAGCTTGCGTAGTACACTCCTGAGAGGCGAGACTGGGGATGGAATGTGTTACTGGCAACAACGGTAGCCATCTCCTCTGGCTCCTATTTACCCTTCTGGCTAGTAAACCTTGCACTAGGCTGTTTAACTAGTTTATATTGGTGGTGTAGGAGCCAGCCTGGGTGGGCCCCGAGGTGAATTTGGGAAGTGAAATGGAGACTTGGGGCTTTAGAGAAATGGCTAATGTGGGGCTTCCCTAGAACTGACTGTGACATGGTGCAGGCCTGAAGAGCATCGTTGCTTAAAGTCCTTGCACCATGTAGTCTAGCTGTGCTGTATTGACTTTGGAAGTAAGCATGGCTAGAGCTGCTTAAGAAAAAATAAAAATCGCTGCTCATCAGTAGTAAGTTACTGTCGTCAGCACAGCGGAAGAGCTCATATGTATTTTCAATGCGCTTCTTGCCATGGTTTGGGAGCTTCATCAGCGGTTCAGTTGGTAGGCACCAACTGTATATACCTACCAGTATCTGCAGAAGAGTTCGAGAAGCTGGTATGTTGTAGTGAGCTGAACTCTTAGTTGCAGTTGCTGCAAATAGACATGTAATGAACTGCAGTTAAATTACAATAACTACTGTGGCTACAGTTACTGGCAAGTTAGTTGTTCGAGATGCAAACGATACCGCTCCAGTGCAGACTGTTAATTCTGGTTATATTGTGTTACTGAAAGAATGAAGAAAAAATATTGATTGGAGTTGCTGAGTTTTTTTCTCCAAATGATTTATACTATTCTACTTTTCTTTCTTCCATCACCTACAAACTGGTTCTTAACCCCTTAATGTGACGATAGCGTTGTGAGCATGGAGTTGCTCCCAAGGCGTTAGCATCATAAACCAAAATGGCTTATAACATTTAGAGCAAATTTTCCTTTTGCTTTAAATTTTATGCCAAGTTTAGGATGATCTCGTGTATCAAAAGATCAACTTCTAAAAATCTAGGAGGAAAACTTAAGTGTGTTTTTTAACTTATTTAAATGTTATATTTGATTTAGATGCTGATACTAGTGAAGATTCCTCTCCCCCGCTCCCAGAAAGAACACCAGAATCATTTGTATTAGCAAGTGAACAGAGTGAGTTTTTCACGTTTTGTGATAATTGGGGATAAAATGTGAAATGCGTTTCAGTATTGTATTTGAATGTCCCTGCTTTTTTGGTTAACCTTAAAGTGTTGGAGCAAATTGTACAACGGAATGACATCTAGCATGTGTAATGGCTTATTTTGAGGTTTAACTTTCACAAGCCCTTGAACACAGTCAAATTATTTCTCACTTCTGACTAAGCGTGCTGTTATGTGATGTCTAAGTATATTGGAGGCTTTGATATCGATTTTAGTGGAGCTGATTTTCAATCTGAAGGGTATGGAAATGAGATACAGTGGGGAAATGCAGTACAGTTGGGGGATTCCCCAGCTATTTTAGGAAGTTTCCTGCTGCTCCCAGGTAGGGAATGGGAAAACATGTGAACAGTGCTTATCTGATTCTCCTTTCCTGGGCAAAGGAAAGATGATGACGTTTCATACTGCACTGCGTCTAGTGAGCAAGCCCAGTTTATTTAAGTTTAGCAGTTTGCTCTTTGCCTGTATCAACAGGGTAACTGAAAAAGAACTGACGCTTACAAATGATGTGCTTATATCTTCATATTTCATTCATCAAGCCAGTAATGGCAGAATAAAAAACAAGATTCATTGAAATTAAATGATAAATTAGGTTGGTTTGATATCTTTGAAAAAACTTACTGTGGTGTGGTTATTTACTGAGGCTTTTGTTTAGTGTCACTTTGTGAAACTTTCAAAAATTTTTGGCCAAAGTAGTTAATAAAGATATTTTCAGCATAAAAACATTGAAGTTTTGTAAATATGCCCCGTGAGAATCATAACATAGGTAGTTCAGAGTCAAAATGATCCTTTCTTTGGATATTATGGACTTGTTTCTTTTCTGTGAGAACAAAAGAAACAAAGCTTTTTTTTCTTTAAAAAAAGAAATATCTTCTTCAGACTGGAATCACTAAACCCACTTCAATCTTGATTGTGTTTTTGCATGATGTCAGTAGAGGACAGGTATGATTGTCCTGACTTTTGTGTTTTCTTTACTTAGTATGATTTTTTCAGACCTACTATTATTGCACAGCTGGTATAACAAAATTTTTAAAATATTATTGAAAAAGAAGCTAATTCTCCTATTCTTAGGAACCCCTAAATGAAGGAAACTAACATCCACAATGCAAATACTGCAGCCTTGTGTTTTGAGTTCTGTTGTGGGGTCTTCCCTTATCTTGAAAGCTCTTTGTGTAAAGAGAGATTCATGTTTTTACAAGCATTTAATTTTAAAAAGTTGCTTTATAGCACGTTTCTAACGCTATGTTCTAATGCCTCATCATGGAGGGAACTCAAGTATGTTGAGTTTGATTTAATTTTTCCTAGGCACACCCTTGCCGAAACCAGTTATGATTGCACAGTCGGAATGGAGCATATTACGTGATCAGCATCTCCCTGAACAGTACGTCTCTACAGTAAGTACAGGAGACACGTCTGTACTAATCAGTCATTTCTAATTTGGTTGGGAGCTACAAAAAGCAAAATACGTACTTTTGAAAAGTTACAGCTGCTGATCATCTGCAATTAACCAGCTTTTCCTCTGCCTGAGCTGCTGAACTGACGCATTAAGAGCATGTTTTCTTTCCAGGAAAACAACCTGGTTTTCTAAGTTCAGCAATACTTTTAAAAGTCATCCTCAATATACCTTGAATTATGGCTTTAAGAGTGTAAATATGCTGCTTTTATGGAGTTTGCTGTCTGCCTTTAATGGATCGTAGGCTAATTCCAGCTGGAGGAGAACTGCAGTCTCTCATCTAACCTGCTGCATGAGGCAGGGACTCCGACCAGGCTGCTCAGGACTTTATCCAGTTGGGTCTGGAAAACCTCCAGAGATGGAGACTCCATATCCTCTGTGGGCAACCTGTTTCCCTGCCTGATAAAGTTTTTCCTTATATCCATATTTCTTTTAAACCAACCCTTTTCTGCCCATCAGATTTCACTTTTCACATCAGGCTACGAGTTGCTCAAAGCCATCCATTATAAGCAGCTGGCAAAACTTCAAAAGCATATAAATCCTCTATACATTCATACTGGTTTTTCATGCACCCCCAATACACTTTACAGCCACCTTTACACACCACTTAAAAATTTGACAAAAAAAAAAAAAGACTTTTCAGGGACTGTAAATTTAGTATGGGAACTAAACTACCTAATTCAGCAAATAATTTGTAATATGAAAATTTTAACTTTTTATTAAATATTAAGTAAGGTTCTGATAGTAAATTCTTTATTAACTACTGTAGCGTTTTGTTTTTTTCAGTGTTATAGCAAGTCAGAAATGTAGGAGCAAGTAGATATTTCCACAGATGATGTATATTTTTTGAAGACGTTTTCATCATCTTAAATTTCTGGTGTTCTTTTAGTATTTTGGAAGCATTTTACAGAATTATTTAAAATATTTCTCATTAACAGGGTTTGAAAACAACTTCACCTTTACTACCCGGTAAGTGATGGAAAAGATTTTTATTTATTCTATATTAAAAGGAATGTCATTTCCACTTGTTAATCTGTTCAGTAATCCCATAAGGGTGGAAAGTTTAAGTAACCTAACCATTTGAACTGATAAAGTGTTTTGGGAATATTTTTATTAGAAGATTAGAAACTACCAGGGAGAAATTTTTCTCCTGGAAATTCACAAATATGTCATGATCTAACCTTGAAATGTATGTACGCATACAATTGCTTCAAAAGCTACTTTCTATCCACGACGCTTTTTAATTTCATTGGCAAATCTCTAAAAGATTACAGTAGTCTTGCAACAAGCTCATCTCTTCATAAACAATTTTGAAGTATGTTTTTTAAGAAATGCGAAATTGGCTGTTAAATCTTTATTTTTGTAAAGAATATTTGATGCAAGTTGTGTTTTGGACTGAGCTGTGCTTGAAAATAGCATTCACGCAGTGCTGAGTAAATGTGTTAGACTAAGTGTTTGTCTTTTCCAGATCATCCTGAAAGGAGCAACAAGACACCAACTGACGTTTTACCTCAGATTTCTTTTTCTGGTTCCACCGATACAAGAGGTCAAATTTCAGAATATCCTGCAGAAGTAACAGATCTTGGTAATTGCAATTCTTCCGAAACATAATCACTAGATAATTTAAACACAAGATTCCTTAATGTTACTAGCTTGGATGGCTTCTACTGCTATCTCCCTGCCTTGTCTCTTCAGCATTGATGAAAGTTCTTCCCAGAGTGAGCGATTCAGTCATTCTTCACTTTGTTTTTCAGAGTGTATGAAATACAGAATTAGTCAAATGGAATATAAGTTCTGTAGAACACTGAAAACTTTCAGAAATAATACCTGAGAAAACTGCTTTGGTACACAGAGAAGGGAGGGGGGAATCAATAGATGATAACAAAGACTGTAATACTGTATTTACTGAGAAGTACTTTCCAAGTGAGGTTTAAATAGTGAACTATAACTATATACAAATTCTTCATGAGTGTATTCCCTATGGCCATGGTGCCTTTAGAACTCCTAATACTACAAAGTCATTTTCTAGCCCTGAGAATAAATCTCTTCCATAAGAGCTGGAGCATTTCTTACAGTGATCCTTCTGACCGCTGCCAACACTTGTGAGACTGCATTGTCTGAGGAGACAGAAGTAATAAATACATTTATTTCCTTAGGTTTTGGTAACCGCTGTGGAAAGCCCAGAGGACCAAGAGAGCCACCTTCAGAATGGACATGATCCAAGAACCAATGGACCATACTACCAATAAATTATACTGGAAGACTCAAGTGCCACTGAGAACTAGAAAAATAGTATTCCACTTTTCTGGGGGGCGACTAACACAGAGCAGTGTAGATCTAACTACCAAATGGTACACTCTTGCAGTACATCCCATGCAAAACGTTAAACATTGTTCACAGCAGTGGATTCCAGTATTACAACGTAACTTTTTTGCTGGGGCCATCTACCTGCCTTATTACACTTAGGAGAAAGTATTACATATGATTTATTTTGTAACTTCAAGTATTATTGCCTTAATGTCTTTTAACCCTGTTACACGCTGCTTGTAGACATATGTTAATATAGTAATACTTTCGACAGATTGTGTCTATGGACTACTTTTTGCTAACGTTTGATTACAATGTATGCATTATTTTGTATATGTACAGGGCAAGTAAGTATATAATTTGATAAAGTTGCAATCATAAAGTATTAACAGAAGATGTAAGAAATCTCTGCATGATCTAAATTTTTGTGTACCTTATTTGTAAATTATTTGCCCTGAAGTTTTAGAAAATAGTTTCTGGGGTTTTTTACAAAAATTGCTGGACACACACAGCCAGAATTACAGGTTAGCAGAGATAAAGATTGTAATACATTTTGTAAATTGTAAGCAAAAGGTTATTTTTATATTATATACTGTTTAATTGTCAGACCTAATTTGTTCTGGTTTTCATCTAGTCATGGAGATTCAGTAAGTGCCTTGGAACAGTATTGAATTCTCTTAGCCTGTGTATGTTACTTCAGTGTTTTGAGTTCATCTGGAATTAGATTATCAAAAATATTTGTACGTTTCTAGTATATTTGACCTGCCAGTAAAAGAGAAACCATTCTACATAATCAACACTCCTTAGTTTTCATTTTAATGTTTCATCAGTTGCAAGCTTTAGAAAATGCATCTCTATCAACTTTCGGTATAATTAGGGGTTTACAGTTTTAGTATGGCGTGTTTCTAATTCGGGGAAACCAGAACACACTGGTGAAAGGACTGTTTAAATACCACTGTCTTCTCTTACAAATGGTAAATACCATTTTTGTTGTTCAGCGACTGTGTATGTAAGACAGCAACTTATATGAAGGTTCACATAGAGCCCTTGCAGCTACACTGTATCTTGGCAATATATTATGTCAAGAGTTAATCCTTATAAGGATTCCTTACTTAAACTTTTCTGTAATACAATCTTTAAATTAAAGAAAGTCAAAATCTCACTATGGGTGTTTTTACTCTTAGGAAAAAACCTGTTTTCAGAAGCATCCTTCACTAAAGTAACGTGAAGGATGGCAGTCTGGCTTAGCTTATAGATCTCGTACTTGAACAAAATAGTGACCCTCAGGACCTTCTTTTTAGCAACAACTTTAAAAGTTCTGGCTAGCAATAATGCCAGGGGAGCGAAGAAGAATGCTTAGAGGAAAAACGTTTATTTTAAGTAGCGGAACTATCTGTTAATCTGAACTTCAGCCATGGAAACATTGTTTAATTTACTACTTGTACCTTTAGGGCCTCTCCGCTACAAGAGCGCTAATGCTCGGGTAGCAGCCCTATTATAACTTCCGAAAGGTACATTATTTGCAATTACTGTCTTTGACTGTGGATTAATCACTGTGCATTTGGTACACGCGACAGACTGCCTAGCTGGGGAGCTCTTTCAAAGAACTGTATGCACTATAAATACTTATCTTAACTTCCCACAGATATAGTTTTGCAATTACTCATTTAAAACTAATCATTCAATGATATATGCCATGTGGGATAACCTATATCAGCTGGATTCCTGCTTTGTAAACGGTTCAGACAGCGGGAATGTCTTGCAGCTGGCTGAATAAAGTTGGCCTGAACTTTGTTCCCCTTCCCCTGCATTGAAGACCATCAGCTCAGACTTTAACAGACCTCCCGCAGTGCCACGGGCTGTCACTACCACCGGGCAGTCCAAATCGGTGTAACTTTTTGAAGCAACTGTTAAATAAGAAAATTGCCAAATGTGTTTTGGATGTACTTTCTTAAGGATCATTTCCATATTTCTCTACCAAGAAAATACAGAACTGTGCAGATTGTAGATTCTCCACTTCCCACATTTGAATTTCACCTAGAGCAAAGGCTGACAAAAATCTGTGTACTATATACAGGCCATCTGGCAATGTTTAATTAAAGTACATCCAGGTTCATATTTTTTTTCCCTTAGATTTGCATGGATTTGGATAGTATTCCAGACTGAGTTTGTCACAGAAAGTTCTCAGCCTTTCTTTGCTTTAGTGATATGAAACTGAGTTGTCCTGTATGGATTTCTGTATCCTTTCACAGACCTGTTTTACAACTCGCTGTTGCCTGCTTACACGCATCTGAGCTTTATATTTTTACCTATTTTATTTCAGGTAAAGTGAGAGGTTTTTAAGTGCAAGGCAAAACCTGCCCAATGTCAATACTTTCTGTATCGACGCAGGTGGGGGGTACGGAGATAAGCGCAGGGTTGGGTGCTGTGTGCTGGGCAGTTTCACATCAGAACTTCCAAATGTTATCCAGTCCAACAGCTTCTTCCAAAAACAAGACCTTTCTTTGCTGTGGTTTATTTGAAAATGAATGTAAAGGGGTTTAGAATATTACATTAGTTTACAAATTATCACTGAATACAGGTCTAGACCAAGTTGGTTTACATATATTTTGAAATCAATCATGGAATAGGTTTTTCCCTTTTGTTTAGGTCCGGTCTTTCCGCGTTCCTTCAGTACTTTTCAAAAATGCCATTTATTAAATTGTCTAAATGTATTAATATTGAACAAATAATGCAGTAAATTATCACATCAAGAATGAGTTCTCCATGTTTTAGAAATGTAAATACTCGAGTCTCAGAAGAAAGCTGACCTCTACTAATATCACTGCTCATCTCTATTATGCAGCATAATTTAGGTTTTGTATTGATTTGGCAGGTAGCTTTCTACTTTTTAGTGATCAGAGCATTACTAGAGCATTTTAATTTCTTATTTATCTGTTAGGAAAGCCTGCTGCGTGTATGTAAAACTTTTCTTAAAGAAGTTTCTGTCTTGGGAACTGTGCAGAACAAGGAAAAATCCCAAGGAATTACCTCTGGGGTTTTGTATATTGAAATCTCGGATTGTGTTTCTTTGGAGACAACTTTCTAAAAGAATGAGCGCAGATCAAGTGCGACACAGTGGTAACCCCATGCTGCTGGAGTCGTTGCTTTTAGCTGTAGATCATCTTAGATGTGGGGGTCGGTCTCTTCTCCCAAGTAACAGGCAATAGGACAAGAGGGAATGGCCTCAAGTTGCACTGGGGGAAGTTTAGACTGGGTATTAGGAAAAATGTTTACACTGAAAGGGTTATTAAGCGTTGGAACAGGCTGCCCAGGGAAGTGGCTGAGGCACCATCCCTGGAGGTATTTAAAAGACGTGTAGACATGGTGCTTAGAGATGTGGTTTAGTGATGGTTTTTGTCAGAGTTAGGTTGATGGTTGGACTCGATGATCTGAAAGGTCCCTTCCAACCTAGGCTATTCCATGATTCTATCATACTGTCTTTAAACAATTGTCTTTCTGACAATTGAACACTTTAGTATTTGCATTTGACGATTAAACTGTGTGTTTCACATTGTAATTCCCCCCCATGCCACACACGGCACTTGGTATGAAGTGGAGACTTGTGCTTTAATAAATATTAAGTACGAATTCCATGTTTCTGATGGAGTAATGTTACCGCTGCTGGTTTATTCCAAGGTGACTAACACAATGTATCTCATCTACTTCATTGTGCTTTTCACACGCTTGGTAATACTGTACTGTGGGTGACAAGTGGCTCCTCCTGTGTTACCTGGTGGATGTGGAAGGAGAGTTGTACAGCAGTTAAAGCCACTTTCATCAAAGTCGAGCAGAGGCTTTGGGTTGCCAAGGAAGAGCTGGGCAATGAGTGTCTCTTGGAGCATCTGCTCTTCAGTGTACCTGAGGATTGAGAAGCTGGTTGTAAGGGCAGGGGCGGGGCGTAAAGGAGGGTGGTTGTAAGGCAGAGTTGAGATCAGGGGAGCTCCGTGTAGCCTGGACACCGCTGGAGCTCCTTGGCCTGGTGTGAGGCAGACCACCCACAATCCAGCTGTAGCCATTCATAATTAAATCAGCTGATTAATGTATCTGCTTAATGTAAGACAGTTCAGATGTTCCCATGACAATCGGTCAGAACAATTGTGATGATTGTTGAAGCAAGGGTAAAAAGTGAAGATCATGAGTGGTATCCAGGGGAAAAAAATAATATAAAAGTTGCTTTTTCATTACTATTATTATTTGCCATCTGAAAATATTCTTTTCACTGCTCAATCACGGAAGAAATGAGAGCAAAGCCTCAGCCTTCCTGGCTGGAAGGAGGGAATGGATTGTCAGCGTTAAGCAGGTGATAAGCCTTGGACCGCACCGAGCGCGCTGCAAACAAGAGCGTGTTTCTCCCAGTCTGATTTGGCAGCTCAGCTGGGCTAAGAAAAGCTTGCAAACACTGGCAAGAATATCCGAAGGTTTAATGACCCAGGCATAAAGGCTTTTTTGTTATTTTTGTCTGTGTTGATTTGTACTTACAGCAGGGGAATGAAAGAATAAAGAACTTTGAAAAGGTAATTTGAGTTTAGTAACTGACTTGCTGGCTTGCAGAGCACTGGAGTGAGAGGGCTTCCGTGTCGCAAAGGCAGCGGGAGCAGTAGGCAGGGTGGAAAAGGAAGAAGAGTATCTCTGAGATCTGGTCTGAGTAGCTGGATGACGCTTCTGAGTGGGAAGGATGGGAAGCCAGGACCGCTGCCCAGGAGCTGTGCTCAGGAGGGAACACAAGGGGTGCTAAAGATCAGTTTTAACCTTAAAAAACATTTTTAAAAAAAAAAAAAAAAGGTCTGAATAAGTCACAGTAAGTAGTTATGAATACCAATTGGCTTTATAACACAGAAAATTACTTGATGAAGTCAAGTTTTAACACAGAATATTTCCATGGTGAATATTAACCAGAGGCAAACCAGTGTCTTTTAGGCAATAATAAATGCACAGCCATAACTGGATTCTGTTGCAGTCAGACTGAATTTGTCTGACTGGTTGAGTAACTATATATTTAGCTTGATATATTTAACAGAAAGTGTTTTCTTTCTCCTTTCCCATAATAGGAATATTTGCAGGTCAATAGACTGAATTGGTAACAATTGCAAGTTTTAAATGTGCAGTGCCTGACGGAATACTAACCTGATTTACCCTGTTAAGAGGAGCTTGCGAAGCGAAGTAGCCCTGTCACCTTGTCCCAGAGGTTGGTAACGTGGACAGAGATTCAGTTTGTGCCGCTGCTGGCCGTGGGTGCGATTCTGCCAGCAGCTGCCCCTGCCTTGGTGCTGCTGCGGCTTCCATGGATGCTCCTAGCTGTGTTCCTCCCTGCTTCTGTCTTGACTCAGCATTTTCTTCTGATTCCCTTGTTTTCTCCAACTACCACAAGAGTGGTACCTCTCTTCCAATAGATAGGTATTTTATAGGTATAGGTATTTTGCTGTGACAGGTTTTATTTTGACTAAATCTTGCATCTCCATTTGCATGTTCTCTTCCTTTTAGCCACCTGGTTGCTTATGACTAAACGTTCTTGGTACTGCGTCCTGGTGGCCAGGTTAGTAACTCCTGTTTAGGCAGATGTACTACCTGATACGATGGGTGCAAGTACAGCACATTCAAAAGTGCAAGTGCTTTCTTCTGCTCAAATCTTACTTTGCAGCCTCTTCCCAAAGCAAACAGCCCCCCATGGGATCCTTCCACTGCCCTCATAGGCTGGTCACCAGCTTATAATTGGTATGGGAGCACGACTTGGACGTCTGGAGGTTTGATGTTTAGGTTGTGGTGAGAATATAGTGTATTTTGTGCATAATATAACATCAAGTCAGTGGAGAAATAGTATGAAACAAGGTAACTAGAAGATTGAATCTCTATATCCTAACAGTGTTTATTTTATTAATTTCGCCCCCGGCCATTATTTCTCACCTATGCAGCTCTGAACTGGAGAGAGCGGAGAGATCCTACTTCTAAGCAAAGTTTAAGTACAAAGTGTAAATGCCTAAAATGATTGCGCAGTGACTTTTTTTTTTCTTATCTTCATGTTTTTCCGGGGCATCAGGTTACATAAAAATTAATTTCTTTAGCCTTGCAGGTGCTTGTAGGCCAAGAAGCTGCCTATGAATCCTAGACAGGAAGGCAGCCGATCAATGCGTGGTTTCATAAAGCAACTAGTTTTGTTTTGAACATGCTTCTCTCTTGGCTGATTTAACTTAGGTGATGGCCTGCTGTTTCTCATCTCTCATATGACATCAAGTATGTCTGGAAAAACAGTTTTTCTTGTTTAGCTGCACTAAAGAGCAGTTTCTCTGCCCTTACTAGTAAATCAGTAATGCAGCGCTGGGCAGGAAGGTCAAGTGCGAGCAGGGCAGTACGCTGGAGGAGTGCTGGGTGTTCAGAAACCAGCAGTCTTGCACTAGGGGACAGAACTGTATTTAAATTTACTTTAGCAATGTCAAGATAATTGTTTGGCATATGGGTGAGGAATACACCTTCAGTCCAAACTTGGCACTTCTGAACTGAGAGTGTGACTCTTCCTCCTGGGTAAGGCACTTTGCCTTGGCCAACAAAGGGCTTCTGGGCCCATCGCTTCAAGGAAAACAGCTTTTTGACCTCTGTGTTGGTGGCCAGGCTTGCTTCAAATGTCCCTAACCCCTGCATAAGTCAGTTATTAATTTCCTCAGGCTGAGGTTGCTTTTGTGCTAATCACTCCTTGGCATATCTTCTCTCTAAAAATATTTGTCCCTCAATTGAGTTCTGTTCTTTATGCTTGCCCTTTTCATGTAGGACCTAGAAAGTGTGCGAGGTGCTTGCAGGTGGTGGTGGTTACACCGTGGGTTATGGGACTGCACTGAAGTCTCTGTCGGGCTTCTGAGCAGGAGCCCTTGTGCCAGAGGCTGTACACAGCAAAAAGGGTGTGGGTTCCCCCCCACGCCAAGTCACGGACAGTGCAAGCGACCTGTAATAGCACTCTGTCACAGGAAACAAAAATGACCCCTGCAATCTAAACAAGATTGTGTTGTTACCTCCGTCGAGGATAATTCTTAAGAGTGAAGTGGCTTTGGAAGGATTGAAGGAAACTTGCAGACTTGAGGGACAACATGGAAGAAATAATAAAGTTGGCCTTAAAACTCAGAGAAGACTGTGAAGGCTGGTGTGATGGGTCAGTCATGCAAAAGCTGATCTCTTAGAACTGCACAAAGGGCAAAAGTAAGGGTGTGGAGGACACCGAAGCTGAAAACAAGTAGTTGTGTTAAGTGTGGTAGAAAACAGCAGAGCGATAAATGATGCACTTAGCAAAAGTCTGGAGGGCAGCTGTTCTCTCACAGGTATAAGCAAGACATTTTATTTGTGAAGGTGAAATGACATGTGAGACGGACAAGTACTCGGGGAAGATAAGTTCTTACATGTTCGGACCAGCCTAAATGAGAGCACCTGGAGAGAAGTCCAGGTGGAAGGGAATAGGCGTCAGTGACGGCTGGGATGGTGGCAGCAGGCACAATGATGAGAAAAGTGGGTAGAAGAAGGAAAACAGAGGAGCAAAGGCCTGATTAAGCCAAAAGGAGCTTCAGCTGATGGCTAGGTGTCTATAAAAAGAGAAAAGAAATTGTGTAACAGCTTTTTTTGTGCAGGAGGCGGCAAATCTGGATTATAAAAGCACACCTATATGATAATTAGGGTTTGTTGGGGGCTACTCAGTGCCCACACTGCTAAAAGACTTGGGGGAGGAGCTTCCTGGAGGACACTGAAAGGGTTAAAAAGATGGGAAAGAAGTCAGGAAAAGCACGAGCCACAGAGAAGAAGAGTTTTCAGGACAGTGTGAGGAGGAAAAGGATCCTGCATTCGATGTGTCTGAAATCAAAAAGCCTTTGGAAAATGGTTTGAGAGAGAAGCCAGATTGGACGTAGTCCAAAAAGAAATTTCAGGAGATGGACACAAGAAGTGAGTGTGGAGGTGAAAATGAAAACAAATGCTAAACGTTTTGGGAGGCAAAAAGCTCAAGCGTTACATTCACCCACACACATGCTTCCACACAGACGCCAGAGAGTGCCCTGGGAGGGAAAAGAAGAGCTTTAAGGGGAAGAGCAAAAGACAACAGCAAGACGGAGATTAAGGTTAGGATGGAATTGAGGGCAAGCAGAGCAACCTGAGGAGGGAAGACCAAAAAATGCATGGATTTGATGGTAGGAAGGTGAGATGTGCAAGAGGTAAATCAGTGGGAGAAAATAGCGCACTTAGAGGTTCCCTGCAGTTGCAGGAGGGCAGTAGAGGAGAGTTTGAGGAGCTGAATCGGGGGCATTTTGGCTTCTACAGGAGGACCCCTCGCCTGTCATTGTTTCTGTGTAAAGCTCATTTCTGCGTTATCCCTTCAAGCGGTGCGTGTGAAGGGTTAAGACGCTAACTGAAACAGTTTACTGCCCTTTCTTTAAGGATGAACTATGCGGCATATGTACAGTCCTGCAGTGAAAGTCTCTCAAACCTCGATAAAGAAAAATCCTCTCGCTCAAAGCTGCTGCACCCCACTCCCAGCTGAACTACAAAACACCTCTGAGCCTTGTCTGGGATGTTACCGTTAAGAGACGTCTGTGGAAGCTCCGGCCCGGCTCACTCTTTCTCAAAGGTTTTTCATAATCTTTGCTGTCAACAACATGCAAACAGTGTGCAATTTTGTACACATATTCATTGCAGCCGTTATCTTGATGGGTATGCAGCCGGGGAGCGGCATTAACCGAGTTGCTTGGACTGAAATGAAGGGTAATGTGAATTGGAGTGGATAAACATGACGTGACTGATTGTATACAGGCTTAAAGACAAGATTTACTATCTGAGGGCTGATGGCATAAGCTGAAACTTTCTAATAAGCTGTATAGAAGTAAATTCCCTGCATTGTAGGGTTCTCTGTAGGTACAGGCTGGAAACAAGAGCGTGGCCGTTCTCAAAGTCAGGTGGTGAGCATCGTCAGGGTAATTCAGTCTGAAAGTCTTAAAAGCTGCGCTTGACATTGAATGTGAGATCAGTACGTGTCTTTACGGACCGTGAAATCACTAGTGCTCCCGATGCAACTACAGCTGCATTTTAATAGACTGCTCTGCTGTGTCCCTTGTGCCAAACTGCAGAAGTAGCCTCGCCCAGCTGCAGCTTCCAGGGAATGCTGTTTCTTTTGATTCTGAGCATCTTTTTACCTCCAAGCATGAAAAGCGGCGCCAAAGAGGCCATGCTTAAACTCTGTTACTTAGGGGTTTATTGTTGCCGCTGCTGCCGGAGGCGTGACTTGGTAGTGAAGGCTCCAATACAGCTGGGTGACGTGAATGTCCATGAGTGTGCGCGGGGCGCAGGCGGAGCCCTGGTAGCCAGCCAGGTCAGCACAGCTTTGGGCACTGGCCAGTCCCAGCTGCCGCCTTACAACTCAACTGGGATTTGCCCACGGCACTGGCAGCTCCTCACTGTAAAGTTCTTGCCTGCGGCATAACCCTGGCATGCCACAGCCAGAGAGAAAACCAAGCAAGAGATGGTTGGACTAGAGAAAAAAATAGAAATTAAAATCACCTTGAAGAGGGGTGTTTGAGGAGGAACAAGGAATTATGGACTCTGGACAACGCAGGCTTCATGTAACTGAGCAAACATGGAAGCGTATACAATTGCATGCAGCTACTGCTGCATTTTCTCAATGCGTGAGGGAGTAGTAACATCTCAGCAGTATAAACAAGTTGCATTTACCGCAGACCTTCACCAAAGAAGGGCCTTTCATGCAATCTCAAAATGCTCTTCAAATGTTACCTGAGGAGTTGAAACAGCTTCCATGGGAGGTTATGCTGCATGGGCTAAAAAGCAGGGTTAAATGCGAAGAATAGGTTAAATTAGGACACAGTGTGGCTGGGGCAAGCCAGTGCAACGCGCCGACTGGCTTCCTGGAACCCTCAGCGTATTTTAAGCCTGCTAAGATAGCTAGAAAGTCTGCAAAGTGGTTAGTGACAGTCTTGGTAACATCCAGTAACAGCCAGACTCTCTCTGACATGACTTTTCCTGACCATTTCAGTGCACGTACTTAGTCAAAACACGGGTTTGTTGAGTGTTGGGCCACCAACTAGAGCTAGAAAATACCATTTTCTTTGCTGCCACACCGTGGTATCCCCCGTCACCTTCAAGATCTGTACCAAATGCTGAACTTCATCACCTCTAAGGCTGTACGTGGAAAAAGCTTAGTATTCGCAGTTTTAAAACAGTGAGTAAATAAAATCTTGTTTGTGCTCAAATCTCAGACTGAACTTCTGAGGTAAATGGTCTTTCCTTGAAGAGACTTACCTGAAAACAGCTTCTGTTTTGATCTATTAAGTTGTTGTTGCTGTAACACTTGATTTCTTTAACCACTTGACTCTGGCCTCTGAAAATACAGCGTGTTCGTATGAAGAGCTTACTGTGGTGAAGCCAAGGCAAGAAATAAAGTTTTGCATTTTGGCTTAAATCCTGCAAACAGTTACATGAGTAACTTCTGCACGTAAACAGCCATAGCCAGCTCAATGAGGCCATTCATCCGCGGAGTTAAGCATGCGGGTAAATGTTTGCAGTTCTGGGGCGCTCGTAAGGAGGGTGGTTAGCTCTGTCTTCGGCAGCATGGCTGAGCTCCACCGATCTCAGCTAGTGAAGTGGAAGTTGTCTCCCACATCTACAGTTCCCACGTTGATCCACAGAGTTGCAGTCCTTAGCGGAAAACATCACAGGCACGTAAGAAAATTGATCTGTTGGGTAGACAGGGCCAAAATCCCACGGAGAGCTTGGCTGTCAAGTCAAATGGAGAGCCGGACTTGGTTCAAAGAGGATCCCATTGTTAAAACGTGGAATATCAAAGAACATGCTGAGCTTTTCTGCTTACCAACTCTGCTCACCCTTCACCAGAAGATGTCTGGTGTGTGGTTCCATCCCAGTATAAACTCCACCTGCCACATTCTGGCCTAACGTCAAAAGGACAAAAATAAGTCAGGTTTATGAATCTGAGTATTTTTAAATCTTTTGCTACATTTGTTTAAATCTTCATTAGCTCTCTTGCTGTTTTCACTTTTTTTGAAGTGGTGTTATTTGTTGCTCAGGTAAGCCTGGAGAATTTGTCAGGAAGCAGACACAAATCTGACCTTGAAACACGCAAGCTCTCTGTCGTCCATTGGCTGTAGCCGCTCTCCTTTTACTTGCGGCATCTCCAAAATAGTTTCATCATTCACTGCATCAGGTTTATGGTGAATATTTAACTTTGTAATATCACTTAGACATTTTATCAGCGCTGCCCAGTACACGTGTCTCTTTAGGATTTCACTCTGGCATGCACTGAACACAATTGCCTTGCTGTGAGTGCAGGAAGGTTGGGTCTGGTACAGTCTAATCCCACACGCTACTCTCCTATCTCAATGCAGCTGAACCCGCCAGTGAAAGGCTGGCAATTTTGTTAAAAAGTTGTAATGTAGCTTCTGATCTGTATTTCATTAGACACAATTAAAAACTAAAATAGCTATCACCGTGAACTCCAGTAAGGAATCTAGGGTTACTTTTCCCATTGATGGGAACAGTCCGTACCATCAGGCTTTTTTGAAAAAGCACTTGTACGTTGGTTTTTATAAAAGTCAATTAAAAAAATGACTCATAACTCAGGTCACGAGATCTGTGGCGAGTAATTTGTGAGCACTTCAAAGGTGAAGCTTTTTGCCTGGATAGAGAACCTGATCCAAAACATGTTCATAAAATACCATGGCCTCTGCTTCGTGCATGGTAAGAAGCGAGTGTGGCGGAATCAGGAGGAACAAGGACCTAGCTCAGGAGGAGAGAGGTGGGAAGAGCTGAACTGCAGCGAGTACAAGGAGGAAACTGTCTTTGCCTGTGGGTAATAAGAAGTGAACTTGTTAAGCAGGTTCCCAGTTTTGTAAGATCCTCAGAAGGGCAGAAGAGGTGTGGCTGGGTAACAGGAATGCAGCACAAGGAAGACGTTTCTATTAAACAAATTGGTGGGGTTTGAGTTTCTACAAAACGTGCAATTGTGTACCAGCCTGGTCAGGCCCCGGGAAAGACTACTCCCCAGGGTGGAAGAAAAATTGGTGGTGGGACCTAATAAGGATAAACTGATTCCTGAAATGTCCTGGGGTAGGTGGGAAAGGTGGAGAAATTAAAAATGACAAGTTTATAAAGCAATCTGTTGTCACATGTGGATTTTGAGACCTCAAAGTGACACCTGAACAGTGGTACTTTATGATACCATTGCCGTGTAGTGAATACATATTTATCTAAATGTCTGCTGATATGTAATCCACTGATAAGGAGGAAGCAATACAAGTAATTATTTTGTTAATGTAAATCAACCTTTATTATACTTTATGACTTGTGGGACACCTAACACTTCCGAAAAGTGTTGCTGAGCCGCTCCTTCCCCTTCTGTGTCCTCAGACAGCAAATCCACACAAGTTTAGTGATGCTGGAGAGAACACCATGGCATGGGACTTCTTGCAAACTCGCTGCACACTTCAGTGACACGATTCAGAAGGCTGACTGGAATCAATCTTTATCTCAGTGGTATTTATGTAGATGTATCAAGCCAGCACTTTTCAATGTCTCTTCTTTCAGCGATTCAGATCCAGTTTGTGTGAAGGATTTTTCCATCTGTTTCTCCTCCTCCGAGCGTCGGAAGCGACCAGCACGAGGGAACTCACTCAGAGCAGCCTCTGGGCCAGAGTCTGTGGTGGTGAGATGACAAATCCTTTCTACACATTTACTGCAATTTGGGGCTACCCATCACGTACGTGCAGCATTCCTGCCTCTAAGCCAGGGCAAGACTGTGCAAGTAAACATACGGTACAACTGCGATTTTACGTAAACAGGCTGGTAGGAGACAGGTTATCTCCCACGTTCAAGACCGTGATCCAAGGCTGATAGTGAGGTGTTAGATTTGCATTAACATTATTCATTCCATCACGATGGATCCCAAAGCCCTTAACTGCCATCTGGTACATACATTTAAACACTTTTGGGTGACCCTATTTAACATAAATATGTTCTAATGAGAAGTATGTACAGTGTCTTCTGCCTAAACCCAGCCTGCAGTCTCTGTGAGATGCTTTCCTAATGCCATGGTCTAGAAAATTATCTTCTAGTTACGTTGATACATCTGATAAAAGCCAAGCACATTATGGCAAATGTGTTTTTACATGCAGCAGTTTGCCTTGAATGAATTGTTTCCCAGGATCATCGATGCCACTGCTCTGTAGAGCTGCTGCTTCTAATGTGGAATAAAATTTGTGAATAGACAGAAAGCTCTTTATTGTGGATTTTTCCATGTAGATTATTTTTGTTTATATGAGTGAGAAGCTGAGGTGAGCAGTGATAGATTATCTGCTACTTATAAGTAGCCATTTATTTATACACACACACACACACACACACACATAATCTGCTATTCTACAAATAAGTGCCAGTCTTTAAGACACAAGATCGGAGTTTCCTAGAAGTAAATATGCTCCTAAGAACTGTCTCTGAAACAGCACAGGTTTTAATTGTCTAGGGACAGGGGGACAAAAACCATCAGGAAATCCATCTGATTTCAGTTTTTTGGGAAGAAACTAATGAGAAATACCTCACTGCTTCCATTGCAAAAAGGGCTAGAAATAGAGGGAAGAAAGCAGGTTGCCTTTATTCCCTTCTTGATGCATGTGAATTTGTCTTCTTGTCCCTTACCTGCAGCCCCTCGTAGAGGCAGAGTCACTCCCAGTGACCACGTGTGGGTCCTCTGCGTCTCTGCCGTTGAGACGGAGCTCCATGGTCTGTGATTCCGTCCTCTTTGGCCATCGATGTGAACTCTGGCAACAAAAGTATTCTTTTAAAGTTTAGCTTGGGAAAGTCTATAGTTTTTCTTTCTATAATGGGTTTTTCCTTTGTATTGACATTAAGAATTGACTAATTTGAAACAGTTACTTTGAAGTTTTTCCTTTTGCAAAGCAGCATTCCCTGGTGTCAATTGTCGCTTTGGAAGTGTAGGCTGTTTTAAAACTTTATTAACAGTGGCAAATCTGCAACTAAAATGCTACCATTTTTTTTTCTTTCTTTTTTCTTCCTGAAAGGATGTTAAAAAGCAGAGTTTTGGTTGTGATGGCTATTCAGGCAAAATTCTTGTGGGAGTAGTTACTGTCTTTTCTCTAGGGGAAAATGCCCTCTCACACTCCAGCCCTGGAGGAATCTTCTGAGCTGGAGAACATCTAGCTCCAAATCAACATCTTCCCTGGGTCCAGCTCGGGCTGCTACTGCATTTGCGATCATGCCAGGGATGGGGGAAGAAGGTTAGAGGCTCTCTGAAACTGAGAAGTGAGGGCAATGCTGGGCTCATAGGCGTTGCATACCTATCTGAGCACGGATACATCCCAGCTCCAGGAGACAGGACAGTGTGTTTGCCGCTAGTTTCTTTGTTCTTGCTGTTAACATCAATGGGTTTTATTCCTTCTGATCCAACAGATTTGAAACTCTCTTATTTGGTCTTCCAACAAACGTTATGCGCAGTTCAAAATGTTACCTCAACAGTGTTGATAGCTGCCAATTTTCTTCTCAACCTGTATTTAGAGGGGACTTTGACAGTACTTCCACTAGACTTTTAGCTTTTCTTGTTCCCGTCACGGACTAGAGATTACCGATACTCACCAAGGGATTCTGCCCCCGGACCACGTGGGTGAAAAGAATCTGGGATTTAGCTTGGACAAGGATAGATCTCTCAGGATATTTGTACCCTGGTCGCTCACTCTGTGGCCTTCAGATTACAATTGTGAAACTTGCCATATTGCCACTGTGTCCCTCAGTGCTACCTGTCCTCAGCGGCAGCTATCCTCTCCTGTCTGTTCAGCTGGTTCACTCTGAGTTGTCCACATAACCTGAAAATTAATCACCTGTTGTCATTCCCTGAAACAGTACTTTGTTAAAGTGACTTTAACTTTTCTAAAATCTGCAGTGGACAGCAATGGATTTTCTCGAATTCAGCTCAGGGATGTCCAGAAATCACTGTACGGATTTGACATTGCAAGTAGATTTTTATGGTTTTAGACTATATAACGCCCTATTTTTGTCACTTTCAAAGATATACATGAGCAAGTGTGTGCTACAGTCTCAATTAGACAAAATATTCAAGATGTCTATTAGCATATTTTAGCACACATCTGGTGCTGGACCTACTGGGTAGTGCTTCTGCATATGGGAAAAAATTATCACAACAGTTGGAATGAAAAAAAAAAAGAGAAAGTGCCTTGATTTATTTAGATAAAACTGCCTGTAGCTCTTTTCTCAAGAAGAGCAACAGCAGCAAAAGCCCAAGATAAAGCATTAACATTCTGATCTGGGAAAGCCTGATGATTTCAATTCAGCCCCAGAAAAGAGTTCAAAGGTTTTAGGAGTGAGCGGAAGCCAACAGCAAGACTTTCTCCCCAGAAAGTTCTGGATGCGGGTGATAAAGATGGCATCTTGATGCCAGAATTCTGGGTTTCTCTGTAAAATCTTTGTAACTCAACAAGATGAAGTTTCTTATGGTCTAAACATCTTTACTATGAAACTTCAGTCTCCTTTCACTTGCTGACAGCTGCTGGATTGTGCTTTATTCTCCTTGGGGTATAATGACCATGTGAAAAGAAAAGATCTTCCCAAGCTTCATGATAAAGCCTTTCAGATGTCACTTGCTTTTACTTGACACCATCAGAGGCCAAATAAGATGAAGCTGCAGTTTGCCTTGATCACGCTGTCATTTAAACGTATTTGTTGGGAATTGTTTATAACCTGACAGCAGTTGGATCCACTCTTAGCTCTCTGTTCATGACCCTGTGCATGAAAATGTTTGAGGTTGTGTGTAACCCTGTGACCTCAGCTGTTGCAAAGGTACTCATTTTGAATTTGGCGTGAATTATTATCCAAATACTTCCTCAGAATGGACAATGCATTTTGGAAAAATTCAAACTGCTGTACCTCTCATCTTTCAGAGAGATAATTATCCTTTTGCCCAACAAGCTCTACCTACGTATATGTCACAGAGTCACAGAATAGCTGAGGTTGGAAGGGACCTCTGGAGGTTGCCTGGTTCAACCCCTCCACTCAAGCAGGGCCACCTAGACTGAGTTGCCCAGGCCCATGTCCAGATGGCTTTTGAATATCTCCAAGTGTGGGGACTCCACAACCTCCCTGGGCAACCTGTGCCAAGGCTCAGTCACCCTCACAATAAGAAAGTGTATGATTCTATGATTCTGTGATGTTCAGAGGATACATCCTGTGCTTCAGTTTGTGCCCATTGCCTCTGGTCCTGTCACTGGGCACCACCGGAAAGAGCCTGGCTCTGTCCTCTTTGCACATTCCCTGCAGGTATTTACACACATTGATAAAATCCCTCTGAGCCTTCTCTTCTCCAGGCTGAACAATTGCAGCTCTCTCAGCCTGTCCTCACAGGAGAGGTGCTCCAGCCCTCTGATTACTTTTGTGTCCCTCCTCTGGACCTGCTCCAACAGGTCCATGTCTTTCCTGTGCTGTGCTCCTTTTTGTATTGAAAAATCTGAAGGACCTTTCAAATAGTCTATTTCTTTGGATGCTATGAAGACAACAGCAAAGCAAATTATCTTTTCAACTGCAAGAAGATATCATTTGAAATGGTGTATATTGATACTTTCCAAGTTTGCTCCATTGCTGTGACTGTTATTACACTTAAAAAAAGAAATATAGGAGCTAAGGCATTTCACTTGTTAAACACAACCAAGAGAAAAAAGATTGCAGAGCTGTGAAAACAGTAAGATGTAGCTATTTGAAAAAAAGATATTCAAGAAGAAACAATTATTGTAGGTCCTCTCTGAAGTCTAAGCTCACTTTTGTGGTTTCTATGGATTCTACAGAGTGTTGGCAGATGAACAGTGTAATAAAAAACATTACTGTCACTCATTGTCTGCTCTGCCCCTCTTCCAAATGGTCTAATCCACTGACCCCAGAGCAATCAGAAAAGAGACATCAGCTGCTTCTGTGGGGGAAAAAAAAAAAAAAAAGGCTTTTTAGCATAAACCCTGCTTTGTCACCTGTTTAATTGAAGATGCTGGGCTGCACATTCATGTTGCTTAGGCGTGGGGACACTGTCCCTTGCGAAGGACAAGGCGGGGTGGAAATTCTTCCCCCCCCTGCAGCAAGGCTTGTTACGCAGTCAGCAGCTCCCAGTTACGAACCAAGTTGGTCCCAACTGTCTCATTTAGTTCAATTGTTTAGGTGCTAATTACAGAAGAATTTGGATATGCCACTGATTGTTCTGAAAATGCTGACTATGGAAAATGAGGCTTTTCTAAAATAAATCACACTTTTACATGATGAAACTACCTTTGTAAGCACATTCTGTGCACATAAGCCTAGTTTTCACCTCCATTTCCAAAAGTGAATTTACTTTTAATGAATAGTAAGACAAAAATGAATAGCAGCAAAAATTACATTTAGCTAATTTGCAGACAAAAACCAGCGTAAAGATGTCTAAGTGTTATCAAGTGTTTTCAATTTACTCTTGGCACATTTATTTCCATGCTTGAATTAGGAACTGAACAGATGCCAAACCAAGGAAGTAAGCGCATGGAAAGCAAACTGTTGAAACTATAAAGAGATTAAATAACAGTTCTGAAAATTGTATTTCCATTTTGAGAACTAAGTAAGGTTCCGGAGCATCACTTTGGTAGGCAGCTAAGAGTAAAAAGCCAAAACAATGTAACTAAATCTGTGCACAGCACTTACACATAGCTTTTGATTTTATAGGGGATGTCTGAAATTTGACAAAGTTTAGGTGAGCATATACATCAACTTGTTTAGCTCCTTTAGTTACTGAAACAAGATAGGTATTTAAACCAATTTTTTGATCAATAACCAATTATATCAGCATTTCATAATGATTCTAATCAAAATGACAACACGTTTGTAACAAGCAGTTTTGGTAAGATTACCGTTAATGTGTGTTGGATACTGGACTGCTGTGTGCCCGGCATTTTTCCTGGTTTTGCCTCATTCAGATTCGCATGGTCTTGAAAATCTTCACAGACTTCCCTAAGTGCTTATAAAATTATAGAGAAAAGCACATTGATATCATTTCCATAATCAGTTTAAAGTCTTCTACTAAAACAGTTAAGTCTTTCTCATCTCTGTGTTTATGGATTCCATACTGTGCTGCCGTCACTCCATCAAGGACCGATCTCCACAAAGGATTTTTTTTTCAAAAAGGGGTAAATAGTTTCTTCAAAATTTTTTTTTAAAAAAGTTTTTATTCTGAAACATTTTTGGTGTTTCTCATTTTGTCTCTGTCTCACTCACAAGCATCTGTCTGTGCTATATGTGCTGGCATCCAGGGGTTTAATTAAAGTAAAAAGAAGTAGAAGGGAAGACGCACTGAAATCTAAGTATTTCGGAATGCCTGTAGCACTTTAATGCATCCATGTCATCGGTGACAAGTGACAGGGATAACACCTCTTCCTCCAGCGTGCCTGCCAGGCTGGCCGCCACACGGCAGCAGGATTGTGGGATCTGAAACACAGAGCCGGCTTCTGAATTTCAAGCGCCCTATAATTTTCCTTGCTGACAAATGGGTGGGAGATAGCAGTAAGAAACCTGCAAACATTAGTCACGCTGCTTTCCAGCAAGCAACAATTACACCTAATAAGTGCTCTGTCATCTTGCTCTGGTTGAATTTTCTAAAGAATTCACTAATAAAAACTTGGCTTGTGCTTACAAGCACCATATACTACTTCAAAATGCAAACGAAACAATAGCTTGACTGAAGTTTAGTAGCACATTGTCAGCTGTCTGTTAAAATTTGCTGCACATTTGTTAGTTTAGATGTCAGTTTTTACATCGAGTTTTGGGCTATGAGTCCCCCTCCCACCAGTTTTATCTTCTTATCTATTTTCACATTAATATGTTGCATTATGATTCAATGCATTTGTTTTTTTAAACATCCAGCACGTCCAAGAAGAAGTTCAGAAATGAAGATTTGTCTTAATTACTAACTACATTAATGTAAGTGCACATTTGAAAATACTCAGCTATTTAAATATCTATCTAGCCTAATAAATCCTGCGGCATGGAGAAAAGTGATGTACTCTGGCATTTCAGAGAGGTTGTGGTCAAGTTTCTTGGACCGAAAGCACAACCTAGCATTTGCTTTAGTTAAAGATCAAAACCCTTGGGAAATGCTGTTCTTCTGTTTTTCAAAGCCCCCAAAAGCGAGTGTGTCATCTATCCAGTTGTGGCTTATCTGAAGTTTAAGGTTATTGAATGAACTTAACATACTGTTGATTGGGTATCACTACCATCACAGAAGTAAGATGAACTAGGTTGTAAAGCCTGCAAGGTTGAGATGGTGCCATGAGGTGCATAAAATTTCTCATTCTAGAGGTATTAAAATGCATAGGTTTTTCTCACCTACTGATACATGTAATAAATTTCTGAGGTAGCTGAAGATGACTTTCATACTCATAGGCCTAGTCTAGTCATACCAGCCTACGTACATACAGGTAGATTTGTACCTGGATTTCAGTCTGGGGTTGGATGTCAGCTGACTACTGCTTGAATATGTGCTGTGAAACGTTCTTCTTATGCTTTGATGCAGATACCATTTTCCCCCTCATGAAATACAATTTAAGGATACACTTTCACAGTAGTGAAACTTGAATCATCCGAAGAAAAATCCTTTAAGCAGAGTTGGACGGACATAGAAAAATTTATTCTTCACTGCTATTGAGACGAACCCTGAACTGAATTCAGCCTGGTTTTACCATTTTTAAAAAATGAAACAAAGGAGATGGGCAGAATGCTAGGAGCAAGCTGACTGTGGGGATGATTGGTTGTGGCCCAAATGAAAAGAGTCTGTGAAGAGAAAAAATCTAATCTCAAAACCTTGTTTGTGTACCAATGCATCATACACAAAACTTCACAGAGCAATCTGATTTAGCAGCAGTCTCACAGGTAAAGTTTAATGCAGTAGCTACCTTGCTCTTTCCACTGCCACAAGGAGACCTGCAGGTATGACTGACCAGAGCAGGAGGTCGGCAATGCAAACACTCCAGAAAACAAGGGCTCACCTGTTTATTTCCGTGACCACTTCCTGCTTACTTTAGGTCTTGGGAGAATTTCAGTCTGCACCTAAACAGTGGCTATGGCAACTGTAGATGCCAAAAGCATGTCTGGGGGGGGCTTCTGTTTGTGACAATCAACTCCACCTTACAGGCCATGCTGCCTTTTGCTATGGAGGAAGCAGCAGCGCAATCTCATTACTGAAGCACTGGGTGTCAGTGATCTTGCTGACAAGACTGACATCCGACTATTCCAGTGGGACAGCATCTCCCACAGTAGCAAACCTTTGCAGCACTTGCCTTCCTCCCATCAGGCCCACGGGAGCTTCCAGGCCTTAAACTGACTTCTGCTGATGATTTGGGAGAGTGTGGAAAACTCGGGTTCACCCAAAAACACCTCAGCCTTGTGGAGAGACGCCCACCAGAGCAAAGCCCCCAGCCCCAGGACAGATGTCTTACCCCGAGTCCGGCGGCAGCCTCTGCTCGGGAGAGTAGCTGCATCCCCTCGCGCCACCGTAACCTCCTGGGAAAGGCGCTTATTCCAAACCTTCCTTACTTTTAAACAAAAGCCTTTCTCAGTGAACTGGCTGCAGGGCTCCCCTCAGCCGTCCCTGCAGTGAGCAGCGCCAGGCGGCAGAGAGGAAGCACAAAACCTGCAGAATTAAAGAAAACCAACTCCCGGCTCGCTAGCGCCTCCAGGACCCGCCACAGCCCGACCACCCGCATCCCGACGAAGCGGCTC
>VWZL01004639.1:67348-89415 GCA_013396915.1 Stercorarius parasiticus
CCCCTCGCCTCGCCTCGCCCCGCCCCTCCCGGTTCTGTCGGTTGAGGCGAGCCGAGAGTAAATAGAAGCAGGAGCCCAAAATGGCGGAGCCGCCGAGCCCTCTTCGTGGCGCGGCGTCGCCCGAGCCGGAGCCGTTCGGCGCCAGGCCGGCCCCGGACGCGAAGGTTTCCCGTGGGTCCCAGCCAGCCGCTAAGAAGATGAAGGCAGCCGATGAGAGGAGCCTGAAGGGCAGTAAGCGCGTCAACGGTGAAGGGGGCGGTGGTGGCGGCGGCGGCAACGGCAAGCAGTCGCTGCCGCTGCCCGCGGTCGTGCCGAGCTTCAGCAGCCCCGCGGCGTGGGGCTTCCCCGCGCTGCCTTCTGGCCCCTCCGGGGGCGCGGGGGGATTCGCTTTCCCCTCTCAACTGCCCCGGAAGCTGCTGTCGCCCGCCGTTTTGCTGCCGTCGTCCGCCTCCCCCTCCTCCTCCTCCTACCAGCAGCACCAGCACCGCCACCACCGGCACCGCCTGGCTCTGGCCGCCGAGGCAGGAGGCTGCGGGAGCGGCGGGGCGGCCGGCGGGAGCGCCAAGCCGAAAAAGCCGAAGGAGAAGCGGGACAAGGAGAGGAGGAAGCACGGGGCCCTGCCCGTGGTCGCGACGGTGGGAGATGGCGGCGGGGGCCTGAGCGCGGCGGGCCGGGAGGAGAACGGGGAGGTGAAGCTGCTGTTGCCGAAAGGTGAGGGACGGACGCGGTGGCTGTGCGCGGCCCGCGGGGGATGGCGCGGCGAGGGGCCGGGAGGAGGGGTGGTGAAGGCCGGGGGAGGGCTCTGGAAGGGGTAGCAGGCCGGGGCTGGGCAGGGTGGGCATGGTGCTGTAGGTGGAGGTGCTAGGAGCTNCGCCCCTGGGCAGTGCCCCTTCACGGGGGCCCGACCGGGCTGTCCCCACCGCCCTGCCCGCGGCTGAGCCGGGGGTGGCCAGGCCTGGGGGCCGCCCGCCGGACCCTGCCCGGGCACCGCTGGCCTTGCCTGAGTTTGTGGAGAAGGCAGCGGCGGCTCAGCCTGCCGTCAATCCTGTCAAAAAAAGGGGGTGTGGAATGAGCGATGGCGTCAGCCAGAAGCTGCCAGAGGCCTTAGGTTTTCTTACCTATTAGGGAAATAAGGGTGCCTAGTAATTTACTAGAGATCTGTGAACAAAACCGAGTTTCTGTCATTGCTGTCGGTGCAAAAACGGAGAAGACCACGTGTTACAAAAAAAAAAAAACCCACGCAATTTTAAAATTAAATCCCGAATGATCTCGTTTATTAGGCTATAAATTTTTACAGGGTTAATCATCGAGTACTAGAGAGCATGCAGTTGAAAATTTAGATACTTAGACTTCTGAAATCTCATTTAGTTGCTGCTTCGGGTTTGCTTTATTTCCTGAAGATCACTGGGCTAAAATCTTCCAAGAAATGCTCGAGGCCTTCGGGGAAAAAGGGAGGAGTGCTGCATTAGTTTATTAGTGGGGCTGTATAAAAACGGCCATACCAGGTAAGACAAGGTATTAGGCCAGATTCTTGGTTAGATTCTTGCTGACTGTGATGAACAGCAGGTGCTTGGGAAATATAAGACAATACATGACTATATGAAAACAATACAAGAATATATGCTTTTATTTCCAGTGTATGCTTTCCCAGTCTTCAGTGACCTGAAACCTGATGTTGATGCATTTGCATTTACGTTGAAATATGAAGAACTTGAAACATTCACTGTATTACCTAGTTTGAGCAAGCTTCCTTTCGTTCAAAGGAAAGAGAAATTTTAGCTGTTATGTAGGCTTAGGTTACTTTGATGGTGGCCTATACCTGTACTTATAGGATGAGCCAAGCTTGTAGAGAACACTTATTAATATCAGTATGCCTTTTTCCCTATTGATTACATCGTCTGTCTGCCTTAATGCATTTTCCACTAATTTCTACTAGTATCTTAGTCTCTGATTCACTTACCTGGAATATTTTTTTTTTAATTCCTTGTACTTTTTGGTCAGCATGTTGCACATATCATTTTATTCTTGGGGTCTTGGTTGCTGGTATACACATGGAAATAATAACCATACTCAGATTATCATAGTGTCTTACCACTGTTACACAATCATGTTAATAAATCTCTGAGAACAATATTTCAATAATAGGATGAAATGTTTGTTTTTTTATTCACATTGGTAAAAGAAATGATGACACTGATGGTGTCAACTGAATAACTGGTAATTGATCCTCATGGAAGCAGTGGTACGTCTTTAAAGGGAGGTTCTGCACCTTATATTTGGGAAGGATTATTTCCTCAGAACTAGTATACTGGCAGGCACAAGTACTTGACTCTTTAGTTGCTGTTTGCTCAGAACAGGTCTTTTTACCTTTCATTTATTTCTTGAAAGCCTAAGTACAGGCAAGAAATAACATTTTCCAAGGCAAGTGGTGCCTGTATGGTATCTGGGTCTCCAGATTTCTGTTTAGAGGAAGTGGTTTTTATAGCTAAAATTTTGTGGTGTATTTTCCTATATAAATGAAAAACTTTATGTTCATTAGACTGTATATTTTTGCATAGAAGGCTGTAAGAAAGCGAGGGATGGACTAAGTCCTCTAATGAGAGAAGCCACCCTTTTAAAATGGTTCTGTATTTGACTGTAGTTTAAAGAACAGGTTTGTGCTGTTAATGCTGTGAATAATTTACTTTTCAGAGAGGAAGGAGAAATGCAGGTATGATGCAGGGAGAAAAGAATGATGGGAGGGGGCATGCAGGATCCTAAGTACAGAGGAAAACTAAGAATGATGTATTAGGGTGGGAGGGTGGAATAGGCATAACTTCTGCATTGGGATTGCTGTGACTATGGCGTAGACTAGAAGAAGATAGCATAGGGACTCTGGTTGCAGCAGCGAATGATGGAATTTGAGGTATTGACATGAAAGAGGGAGGAAATGGCATGCAAAAGCTCTGTAAGAGGGGGGTGATTCTGATCTTGTTTTAGGGAAAAAGACATATGTGGGTGCTGTAGGAAAGGCAAGGAAGGTTAGAGGGTGGGTAGGATAGAAGGAGAGTGAAAAATACAGGCAGCCTAGAGATATGAAATCAGGGGAAGTTTAGAGGATTTTGTATAATAAAAACTGAGAGACTTGCACACACAGAATATAGGGGGGGAAAGCAGGAATAAAATGGGCCACTTTAGGTGTAATGAGGTGACTTCATAGAAGCTGTCACGTGTGCAGCTGGTAATACTTTCTAAAAATCAAGCTAATGCAGGCAAGTGCAGTCTCCTTTTCCCGAAGTCTGCAGTTGGGCAACCTTTTTGCTTTTGGTGCTATGAAAAATGAGCAGTAATGTGGAATTGACAGTATTGATTGTTTTTCTCTCATAGCATTCAGAACTGATACACATACCAGTGTTGCATCTGCCAGAAAGCAAATTGTGCAGATGAGGGAACTAGAGGTGTATAAGTCTCTAAAACAGGCAAAATTATCAAAAGATAAGCAGATGGAATGGGTGAGACTTCCTTGATCGTTTTGAGGCTCTGAAGGATGGAAAAACTCCATCCTTCTCTTTGCAGCCTAAGTAAAGATGCATTGCATGTGGGTACATGGGATGGAGTGGAATTCCCAACTGAACTTTGTACTGTAAGTGTGCCAGTATCTATGGATTGGGAGGAGTCATGTTTCTAATCGGGGAACTGTGTGCATATTCTGCTCCGTGTAACAGTTATGGCGCTCGGAGAAAAAGCTTTGCCCTGGTGAGGGAGAAGGAGGGCAGACCTCTACAGACCTTAGTACTGGAGAAAACGAGGAATAAAGCTAGGGGGATCAGGGGAAGAATGGCAAGACTTGTCTCGTGGGATTGCTGGGATTGTGGCGTAGACAAGATAATACAGGGAATCAGGGCACACAGTGATGCGGAGTGAATGAATCTGAAGACTTGGAAAACTGTCATCAAAGGACTTTGAGTAGTACCAGTAGCATTTTCGTGATTCTAGTTTAATTACTGTGATGATGATAAAGGATAATAGCACTGAGGAGGAAACTGGGAGAGGTTTTTTCACCTACCATTCAAAAAAGCTGATTTTAGGAGCTGACGTTTGTCTTTTGCTTGTTGTATGTGATGTTTGTAATGGTGTTTTTACTAGGTAAGAGAGCCTGGTTTTGAGTCACCTTTCTTTCCTAAATGATAGGAAGGTGTTAAGGTTATAGCCAAGATGGATGGTGTGTTTAAAGCTCTCTAAAACTTTTGTATTTTCTTCCTTGAACACGTCTTCATTTACTGATTTCTCTGGTCTTTTAATTCACTGGAAAGACCTTTAACTTGCAGAGTCATAACTAGGCCTTACAGCTTGTGTATCCATTAAATGAATGGAGTTAAGTGAACCCTTTTGAGATGATGATCTAGCATGCAGAGAACCTGGAAGACCATTTTGCAATATGCATGATTCATCCTGCAGATACGAGTTTTAGGCTGTTTAAATAAGATTAAATTTCACTTGTCAAGTACATTCTGATAGTGGAATTAAAAGTTATGTAACTATTTTTGTTATAAAACATGGTGTGAATCTGACGGAAGTGATTGCTTTTACAGTTTATGACTATACTGATTTAGTTAGTCATTGAATGGATACTCTGCTCTAGCAGTTCATAGTTGAAGTTGTTTTCTTAACAGTGCAAAGCTCAGCTCAGCCACCCCCCACTTCATCAGATGAGACCTGCCCAGAGTTTTTTGTTTTGGTCCATAGATGGACCTTACCTGCTGTAAGGTGTGATCCAGATGTATGAACCATCTTTTCTGTTTTTCTTGCCATTTCTGTGTACAATTTCCCTTTCCCTGCGTTTTTTTTTTTTCAATGATCCACTTGCTGATAAGATTACTTTAGCATGCAAGCAGTTACAAAATGAGACAGGTATTTTAACTTGCAGATGGGGGTTCCCCACATGAGCAAGAAAGCTGAACATGGTATTGTAGCTCTTGTTTTTTACTTGTAGTCTCTGTGTGTGTGTGTTTGTTTTTTTTCCCTTCCTGCTTAGATTTGGTTTCAGGTGGGCATTTACCAGTGATTCTTCTGATAACTGTGTTGCTTTGGGTTGCAAGACACGGGTTTTAAGCTTTCAAGAAATTGCACCTTTCAGGCTTGTTAAGTTTGGCTTGCATCTGGTGGGATGGTGATTTCATAGTCTGACTTACCGAAGTAGATTGGAGAAAGTTTTGGATCTTGTTTTCCTCTTCTTCAGAGCTGGGACCATACATCTTGCCAGTTAATTTGTCTTTTTTCTTCTGCTAAACATTTCCTTTTTCTATTTCCTTTGCTTTTTTTTTTTATTGTGTGGCTTGACTCGCTTCCCCCTCACCCCTTCCAAACTCATAAGTTCAGCAGTCATTTTCATGCTTGTGGGGCTTCTTGATCCTTCTCTTCTGAATGCTTTAATATATTTCTATTTAGATACACCACTGTAATCATCAATGTCTAGAAAGTGTTCAGGGGTTTAATTGGGGTATACAGGAGAAGAGGGACTTCTCAAATTTCTTTGGATGTTGGAGATTTATATGCAGTTTAGCTTTGAGAGCTGATAGTGACATTAATGTAACCGTCCAATGGTGAGATGAATTTGAAGAGTTTATCTTTCTCCTGAGGGGCCTTGTTCCCTTTTCATTTCTATGAAATAACCATGAAGCTTTGCGAAACAGAACAAAATCTTTCGTTTTCTAAGCTGGAGAACAAACACAGCCCTGCCTGTACCCCAGAGTTTAGTTCTGAGTGTAGTTTACACAGCAGAAGCTTATTCTGGTTGTAGAATAATAAATAATTTTTCTTAGCTGAAACAAGATCAGTAGGCTGAAACCTCTTGTAGTGGCCTTGTTTGCAGCTGTCATGTTCTCCACTACTGATTTCTGATGCAACTCCCCAGTGCTGCAGTTTAAACTTGGCTCATTCAGTTCTGCATGTGGAAGGTCTCCTTTAGAAGTGCAAAGATTAGAGGAGTTGCAAGGATTAGATTTAAATTTCTTCAAAGTGTTTTGATTCTGAAAGGGATCTGTCTTCCTTCCTGTTCACTGGAGGGCTTGGGGAAATGTTCTCTAGGGGAATTCTCTAGTCATATCTGAGATTTTAAACTTTAATTACTGAAAGGGATGTCAGCCAAATATTCCTGGTCATTGGAATGAGAAAGCTGCCATGACTCTTTTGTTTTGGGGTGTCAGAAATACTGTATGGGTTTTTTATGTTCGTTAGGGCAGGAAGCCTGCTCTCCAGTGTACCTTGTATGACTTAATAAACGTGCAGGTGTCAAAACCGTTAACATGGTGGCGTTAAACATACTTCATGTATCTGCATAACAAGATAAGCATGGCTTCTTGAGGTTTTATTTTTATGGGTATTTGTTTAAAGGGAGGAGAGTGCTGATGGAAGGAACGGTGACTGATGTTCTTGTACTCCCCTCCTCCTCATTCCCTTCAGTTACAATACTGTTGGTGTTAACCATATTGATGGTGTCCGTTAGTGGTAGTTTGTAAATATTTTGCCTGATGTGCAGTGACAGCCCTTAAATCAAAGGGAGGAGAGAGAGGCAAGAATACTTTGAACATAATCTATGACTGCCTACTAATGTGGCTTACCATCTGGAAACCTGATGCAAAGCAGCTGCAGCTTTTGGCATCTGGCAAGGTTTTAAAGCTCTTTCTGTGCTGAAATGAACTTGCTCATGCTCACGCGTCAGCTTCAAGGTGCGAATTTCACAGTGTGACAGCGACCACGTTGCACATAATCCACTACAGCGCACTTCCCACTTGGCTTGTTCTCTGTGTGCTTGATCTACCTTTTTGTCTCTAGAAAGCTTGCAATAGAGGCCAAGATCTGGTTAAATTTCTGAAATCTAAATGGTGTGGTCTATGAATTTGTGTTCTTTTATTTACTATTTATGAAATCACTTCAATCATTGTGAGAAGGTATCTACCTAATTGGGAAACAGAAAACTTTTTATGTAGCCTTTAGTTGTAAATGGATGTTTACCATATAAATACTTCTTACCTTACAAATACTCCATTGCTTTTATTTATGTATTTAACCCGACATCCAGAAAAAGTAGAAGCTTTTGGGTTTGAGGAGGAAGTATGCATATCACTCTGAATTAATTCAGTTAATCACGTGGATTCACTGTAAAGTGAAAACATTCTTCAGATGCCATTTAGGAAAGTGAGGTGGAACGCTTCTTCGTAATGGAATTCTTCCTGTCTGGGTATAGCACTACTTTTTTAATACACTGCTGTTGCTGCGTTTCATTCACAAGCATCCTGTTTCTATGACACTAAAACCAAAGAATATGGATTTTTGTGGTGACGCTCACATTGTGAACTTGAGTTGAGACATCTAGAAATCTCTTAATTCCTTGAGTATTGTATTCCCTCCAAACAGGGATACTTACTCCTATAGAACTCTGTATTTTAAAAAGTTTACATGTGGCATTGCCTTATTTAGTAGGGTAAAAAATAACTCTATAATAGTAGAGACTCTTTTTTCTTCAGGCAGTAGAGCTTGAAAGCTAAGGAGCAAGCCTAACTTACTGGAACCTTCCATAGTCGATTCCTCCTGTGCTTGGAGTTACGTGGGGTTTTTTTTCTTTGTTTGTGGTTTTTTTTTTTTTTATCCTAGTGCATTGCTTAGGGTTTTGGATAACTTTAAGATAAAGGATTTTGGTGTGAGTGATGTGCTGATAAAACACAAAAAGTGTTAATTTAAATCTGTAGTAGAGAACTGGTATTTTTCTGGAGAGTCTTGTTTCATTGCATTTTTTTGTTGGTGTCTGATATGGCTATTAAGTATCTTTTCTGTCACCTCAGATGGGATTCATGGCATCATGATTGACTTTTTCTCCCCCTGGAAGAATTGGGATACCAGCTTTTAAAATTTGGTGTTTTCTCCCTTTTCAAAGTGGAGCAGACATAACAGGAATCTTTTGTGTCTGTTTTGATCCAATAATTGAAAAAAAAAAATCACCCGCAAAAAAACCCCCAGTAGATGAAATGTTAGACAAATCCTAATATTTAGTACCTGACTGTCTTTTGATTATCACTTACCAGAACAACTTTGTTAAAAGGGAGAGAGAAAATAACTAGGCTTAAATAAATCTGAAGTTTATATTGCTGGAATGGTATTTTTTAATATCTGCTAAAATGGAAATATTGTTATTGGAATGTAAATACGCTTGGGTAGCTTCACTTAAAAATATCATATGATGTTGATGAATTTTGAACCGGTTATTATAAATGTTTTTGTGATTTCCTGCAAAACATATGCTGTGCCTATTCCTTTTTTTTTGTTTGTTTTTAATTAACCTTTTGTTTAGACTAGGACTCTTTTTTTTTTTTTAACCACCCCTCCTTGCAACCCACCACCAAACACACACAAAAACAGAATACCCACATCCTTGTGGAAAAAGTTCCAATAGTGGGCCACAACTATTTGGTAAGTTGTCCCTGTGACTAACTTGTGCCTTTGTTTACAAAAAAATAAAGGAACTGTAATATGATCAGTGGTGGACTAGGGATGTCAGGCTTTAGCTTCTAGTCACTGCTATGTCTATTTATGTTGGGTTTTTTTAGAGTGAAGACCTTTTTATTAAAACTGCTCTTCCTTGTTTGAGTCAAATTACCCCTTCACCTTACTTTGAACTCAAATTGTCTTCTCGTTAGCACAGGAAACTTAAATTTGTTCATTGCTCTTCTGAATCTTCAGTTTTTTGTCATTGTGAAAACTGAAACTATTCCTCTGGCAGTTGCAGTGCTGCGACATACAGAGGTAATAGCTGTTGGTACTTGATGTTCTCTTGTCCTGACCATTTGGGTGACATTATTTCCCTGGGGACTTACTTCATTTTGTTCCCTATTGCAGCTTAAGCTTTTTAAAAAAATTTTTTTTTTATTTGTTACTAGTATTGGTGAAAGCTAGTTGCAGAATATTCTGTGTACATGGAAAGATTAGTATAAACATCTCTCTACTTTTTACTACTTTTCTTGGTTACTTTGAGATGCTGTTGCCCTACAAATGAAATGGAGCCCTAATGTTTTGGATGAGTAGTAGCTGCTGCTGGTAAACTTGCAAAAAAGCTATACAAGAGTGTTCCAAGTTTTCTTAACTTGTTCAGCAGAACAAGTTTTGTCTTGTTTTCCCTTGCCAACCTCAGTTACTGGTTGTTTATTCTGTGATGTGCAGATTGTAAATTGCTTAATGTTGGAGGCATTCATCTTAAAGCAGGATTTTTGTGAAGAGTTTTCATGTTTCTTCTTTGAGAAAGTGAGATTTGGGCTGAAATTTCGTATGACATTAGAGAAGACACTCAGAGAGATACTGGTATGTGGCATTTTGGAAAGTCCCGAAGAACTCTAGCCTGTATTGAACTGTATCAACTTTGTGGGACAGCAGCTAAGATGGAGACTGTACTTGGAGAATTGCACTTGTCCTTCCTTGTTAGATATGTGCCATAGGCATATTTTGATCACGTTTATTGATTATGACTGTTGGATGCTTCTAAACTTACCGAGTTTGCAGAGCCAGCATAGCTAAATTGCAATAGATTTTGTGGTAAATTCAATCTTAAAATAGTTTAGTTGATTTTTATCTCTGCATCACATTGAAAGCTGTGAAATGGAGTATCTATCACTGGGGAGAATAATCTGCAGAATTTTGAGTTCTGCCAGCCAGAATAGAAAATACTTATTTTTACTCATAAACTGAAGACACTTGAACTGAGAATTAAGACCAAGGGTTAATCCATGGAATGAGTTTCATTTTGACATAGGGGTTTTTATTAATTTATATTTTGTCTTTATTTCAATATTAATTCATGCTTTTTTAAGGAGAACTCTACCATCTATTTTTTATCTATTCTGTGGGCCTTGAGGGAGGGAACTTGAGAATTTGTACATTTAAATTGGGATTCTCAACTGTTCTTTACTTGCCTCTGGCTGTACGCTGGTTTCCTTATAGTACTGTGATTTCTAAAAGTTAAGTAATAGTTAAGTTTAATTTATTTCAAACCTTCCTTAGCTGCATTTACATTGTATTTCCAATGGCTTCAGGTGTGATTTGCTTGTGGCTGTTGCTGGAGGAGGTCACAGGACACTTCCATTGTTTCTTTTGTCTGGAAGGTCTCACCATTGACTCTGCTAATTGCTTTCTAGAAGTGAAAAGAAACTAGAGGCTCTTTAAAAGGTCTCAGCTTGTTCTCTGTCCTTACTTATGTGTTGCTTCTGACAAAACTGGAAGACTCATTGGCCTGTGATGCTATTCATGAGTCTGCATTAAAGGAGTCTTTCAGTCTTTCTCTCGTTCTCTTTCACGAAGGCTCAGCGTTTGTATACGCTCTTCAATCTTTCTTTGATTTGTAAGTGATAGCAGAAGTCGTGTGCCTCTTAACAGTATGCAAATGTTGAGATAAAATCTAGGTTTTACCATGATAATTATAATCCTGGCTAAATTGAACATTCAATGCAGGCTACAAATCAAGCCTGGTGTTACTGCCTGCTCGCTGGGTGTCTGTCTGCTTGCAGTGTTACTTAAACTTCTGTTGTATAATTTATTTCCTACTTCATGCTTTTAAGTTGCAGGGGATTAACGATTTGGGGGTTTCTTTTGGGGGAGAAGCAGGCTGGAGTGGAAGATTCATGTCTGTTTAACCTGTTCCTAGAAAGTATGGGTTTATGTTGCTTAGGAAACTTGTTTGGATTCCATAGTCTGCTATACAGATGAATCTGCTTTGTCATCCCTTATCATTGCACCATTAGAAGGCTGTTCTTGGACATGATTGTTTCAGTCGCTTGGAACTAAGACTTCCAGACAGTTTTAAGCACAGCTACTTTATTCCTTATTATTTTTGTGCCAGCATAGTTTCTGTTCTCTTCCCACTGTTTTATCTTCATCTGTGGACAGACCACAGACATATATCAATTGACATCTCTTCTAGTTTTAGATTTTCTTTCTTAGGCTTTTCCCTAAATACAGTCTTCATCCTAACTACGGTTCAAGTTCTGTAGCCTTAGTAGAAGACTTCTAAAAGGAAAGACACGAATGCTGTGGAGATCATGGTTACAGCATTCATTTGTGTGGATTACTGTCAACCGTTTGCACCTTTGGTTTAACTGTTAACATGCTTCATAAATGCTCTGGTTAAGCGACAGTCTATATTGCCTTCTAGAATTAAAGACTTTGGTTTGGTTCTGAGGAATATTTCTGGTTTGTTAGTAGTGAAGATACTGGCTTCTTCTATTGTATGTGAATGCTTGAGGAAAAGTAATTGGATTTCTCTTTGCTTCCACTATGGGTTTATAATGCAAGTAACATAAATAAAACATCAGGATTGTCTCTCAGCTGTATTACGGAGAATGCATTCTGAAGCATAACATTATGTAGAAGCTTGAAATCAGATTTCTTCTTTCCCTGTGGAGGTTAAAAAGCCCAGTAAAATCTTGGAACAGGTACTTGGCTTCTGGCCAAGAAACCAGGCATGAAATACTGGCTGCTGTGCATCTAGGCCTGGTAAAATCTGACTTCCCTAAATGCCTGGCCTCAAAAATAAATTTAAACTCGGCTTGAAAAGATTACTCCTCGAAATTATGAATGCCTCTGGGTCTAGTATTTTTCCATGTAGAAAGCATGCCTAAAGGCTCTGTTTTTGTATGATAACTATTTAAAAATCTGGAGTGACTTTACAAGAAAGTAAAGGAATAACGAGGCTGCTGAGATAAGCTGTTGCTGATTGTAGGTAAGCAAGGGAAGCACCAGTGTGTTATATCTGCTGTGCAAATAGAAACACATGAGATGTGCTGTATTAACTACATCTTACTGCTATTAATGCATTAGTGTAGCCTGTGAACTTAATGTAGAAGATTTTGCAGCTGACAAATAAGGTCTTCGTTCCAAGCTACTTGCAAAAGCCTTTAAGTTTAGACTACGTGACGATAGTTACGTGAGGTTTCTAGTGTATATGCACACCCAGGAATATACAAACCATACTGTTTTTCCCTATTTCTTATCTAATGCATGTAATTTGAATTTCAAGAATTAAGAGCCCATGGCAGATGGAAAATAAGAGCAGAAGGTAGTAGGAGTAAGCAAAAATTGTTAACTGTGTACAGTTAACATGCTGAGTTGTTGCATACAATTCCAACATAATAGAAGCAAAACTTGTGTGAGTTAAATAAGCTTATGTTGGATTATGCAACAGATAAATATTAGCTTTTCTTATTATAAGTACTGGGATTTCCTTGTAACTCCTCCTTTTATCCTCTTAATGGAGCTTACGTAAGAGTAATATGAAACGTGCATGCAACAATTAGTTTTCTGTTCCTACTTAATTGTAAAATATTTGCATTTCAGCTCAAATCAAAGACAAAATTAAAGAAAGGGAAAAGAAGCAAAAAGAGAAGAAGAAGCACAAAATAATGAATGAAATAAAGAAAGAAAATGGAGAAGTCAAATTATTGCAAAAAGGTAGGTTCAAACTATGTAGTGGTATTTCATTCTAATGTTTTAAAATCTCTGTAATTGGATTGGAAACTGAGTTTTAATACTAATGTTTTTCACTTAACTAAAATGTCATTTTCCCTGATTATTTGGTAGGAGGGTTGCAAATCAAAACTTAACTATAAATGTTTTGCGTTTTTTATAACTGTTATAAAGAGAGAGATTATAACTATCACCACAATATTGCTTATACAGTAGTAGTAGTAAAGACTAGTACTTCAAGGAATGATATTGGTGATACCTGTATCTTCTCTGCAGTTACTGAAGAAGGTTATCATTTTATATAGTGTGGAGAAGAAAAATGAATCCACGTTTTATACCTAACATTAAGTGCACAAAACTGAATAACTATAAGGAGTTGTAATTCAGGAATTTGCCAAATACTAAAAAATTATGTTTAACAGGCGGTCTTAATCTTGGCTAACTTCTTCAACTTCACTTACTGTAATGGAATGTAATGAAGATCATGTTTTCACAGTTGCTTGTACATCGACTGAATCTTAGAATTGTATGGTGGTTGAGGTTGGAAGGGACCTAGTCCAATGCCGCTGCTCAAAGTAGGGTCAACTAGAGCAGGTTGCCCAGGACTATCAGACTCTGTGTATCTCCACAATTTCTCTGGGCAACCAGTATCAGTATTTGACCACTCTTGCAGTAAAAAAAAGTGTTGTCTTATGTTTAAAAGGAATTTCTTTAATTTCAATTTGTACCCTTTAACTCTTGTGCTGTCACTGGATGCCTCTGAGAATAGTACTGCATCTGGGGAAGAATAACACCAGGCACTGTTGCATACCGGGGGCTGACCAGCTGGAAAGCAACTTTGATGAGAAGGACCTTGGAGCCCTGGCAGACAGCAAGCTGACTGTGAGCCAGCAGAGCACCTTCATGGCAAAAAAAGGCCAATGGTATCCTGGCTTGCACTAGGAAGAGCGTTGCCAGTTGGTTAAGGAAGGTAATCCTTTTCCTCTACTCAGCACTGNCAGACTCTGTGTATCTCCACAATTTCTCTGGGCAACCAGTATCAGTATTTGACCACTCTTGCAGTAAAAAAAAGTGTTGTCTTATGTTTAAAAGGAATTTCTTTAATTTCAATTTGTACCCTTTAACTCTTGTGCTGTCACTGGATGCCTCTGAGAATAGTACTGCATCTGGGGAAGAATAACACCAGGCACTGTTGCATACCGGGGGCTGACCAGCTGGAAAGCAACTTTGATGAGAAGGACCTTGGAGCCCTGGCAGACAGCAAGCTGACTGTGAGCCAGCAGAGCACCTTCATGGCAAAAAAAGGCCAATGGTATCCTGGCTTGCACTAGGAAGAGCGTTGCCAGTTGGTTAAGGAAGGTAATCCTTTTCCTCTACTCAGCACTGCTGAAGCTGCATCTGGGGTACTGTGTCCAGTTCTGGGCTTCCCAGTACAGGAAAGAATACGGACTTACTGGAGTGAGTCCATCACACGGCCAAAGATAGTGAAAGGACTAGAGCATCTAGTAGGGCCTGTTGCAATAGGACAAGGGGTAATGGTTTTAAACTAAAAGAGGGTAGATTCAGACTAGATAGAAGGAAGAAATTTATTATGATGAGGGTGGTGAAACACTGGCACGTGTTGCCCACAGAGGTGGTAGATGCCCCATCCCTGGAAACATTCAAGGTCAGGTTGGCCGGGGCTCTGAGCAACCTGATGTAGTTGAAGATGACCCTGTTCATTGCAGGGGAGGTTGGACTACATGACCTTTAAAGGTCTCTTCCAACCCAAACTATTCTACGATTCTATTCTGTGGTCTTTCCTATGAGGAAAGGCTGAGAGAGCTGGGACTGATCAGCCTGGAGAAGAAGAGGCTCAAGGGGATCTCATCAATGTGTATGTATACCTGATGGAAGGGAATGAAGAAGATGTAACCAAACTCTTCATGGCAGTGATCAGTGACAAGACAGGAGGCAGTGGACACAAATTAAAACACATGAAATTCTGTCTGAATGTAAAAAAAAAAAAAAAAAACCAACAAAACCCCCAACTTTCTTACTGTGAGGGTGGTTGAGTACTGGCACGGGTTGCCTACAGAGGTTGTAAAACCTGACTGGACATGGTCCTGGGCAACCTGCTCTAGGTGAGTATCCTTGTTGGGCTGCTGTCTGGCCAGTTGGTCCTCAGCCTGTGCTGGTGCGCGGGGTTAATCCTCCGAGGTGCAAGGCTTTGCACATCCCAGTATTAACTTAGTGAGACTTCTGTTGGCCCATTTCTACAGCCTCTCAAGGCCCCTCTCACTTGGCAGTGCAATCCTGTGGTGTGTCAACCACTCCTTCCAGTTTGCAAACTTGCTGAGGGTGTGCTCTGCCCCATGATGCCGGCCATTAATGAAGGTGTTGAACAGCATTGGCACAAGGTATCAATGTCTGAGTTACTCCAGTAGCGACTGTTTTCCAGCGGGACTTTGTGCTGCAGATCACAGCCCGTTGAGCACAGCAGTTAACCCATTTCTTGGTCCACCTCACTCTTACTTATCTAGGTCATGCTGCATCAGTTTTTCTGTGAGGATGTTGCTTACTTAAGTAGAGCAAATATCTTTTTTTAATCTGTTATTTTCAGTCTCTGCTTTTGAAGTTGGGAACAAATTCCTGATGTATTTTTCTGTTCTCTTGTCTGCTGTAGGATTTCATTTACAAAGAACAAATCGAACCCCCAAAACAAAACATTATCTTCAATACATTCATACGAGGTCAGAGGCGTGTAACCCTGTAATTACTACATCACGTATTATATGTTAAGCACAGCTCCAAGTAACTGTATTAGCAACTATGAAAGCTTAAACACTGTGTTGATCAGATCTCAAGCTATCAGCTTAGACCACGAGGAATGTGTAAGCTGGTGACTGGCTTCCTGCAAAAAGAACAGCAGTGGCTTGTCTTTGCTGAGCATGAAAGGAAGTTGGTGGTTGAGATACCAGGTGACACTTAACTGCCTCAACAGGGAGGTTCTTCAGGTTTTGTTTGTTTACCGGCCCTTTTTTTTTTTTTACCCTCTCTCCTATTTCTGTTGTCATTCAGCAGATAAGGTGGAAGCTGCAAAGACAGCAAGTCTTGTTATGCAGATCTAATAAATGATACCTAATGAGGGTATTGGGCCTCTAATGGTGCTTTATTTTAAAGTTAATATAAAAAAGCATATGCACTGTGGCTGTGTTAGAACACCTGCTGTTCTGAGCTGGTTTAGTAGCAGGATAGGGTATTCTCACAGAGAACAGTGCTACAAGTGCACTTAGTGTTTCATAGATCTGATATGTTAGTAGTCAAGTATCATGTTTAGGTTTTCTTTAAGATGTTGGTGGGAAGTGTTTTGTAGAGGCTATGTTTGGTTTGCCAATATCCTGCAAAATGGATTCCTATTTCAGGGAAAGAAGCAAGTGTATCAGGAGAGCAGTTTGTGAACAGACAGGTCCTCTCCACTGCGTTTGTATCCTGTTCAGAACAGTAGCTCTGGATGTCTTCTGTGGGCTTCCAGAGTCAGACTGGATGTGCTTGTATGTGCTGTGAAGTTTGTAAAACATCTCCTGATTCCTTCTGCTGATCTGCCTTTACATCCTGGGAGCTAAGGGCAAGACAGCAAAGACAAAAGTGCTTTAAGATGCAACTTCTTCTATGTGTCAGTGGTCAGTGCCTCTGTGACCTCAGAGATTATTAGCTCTTCATCTAAAGGTATCTTCTTGTGGAACAAAAGTTAAGGTCCAAGCCCTTTTATTATGATCTCAGAATTCACTTTGTAGTCTTAGGAACAAAGATTTGGAATCAGTCTACTTTCCTTTTCTTTGGGGTTTTGGTTTTGTGGTTGGTTTGTGTGTGTGTGTGTGTGTGTGTGTGTGTGTGTGTGTGTGTTAAGAAGCTACAGTGTTGGTCTCTAAAGACAGCTAATTTCCTGCTTCTAGGCATTAGATCTATATCTTGCTGTAAAATGTTACTCTGACCATCTGCTGAATGCCTTCCTTTCATCTTAGATTGAGAATATCGTTAATGATTTGGGTTTGGTCTTTTTTGAGTTTTCTTCTGTTTGTGACCTCTAGTGAGAGGGTAGAGGTAATAGCCTACCTGATAGTTAAACTAGCTGTCCAAGATAAAAGGTGGCTGGTTATAGAAGAAGAGATCAGTACCGAGGGAATCTTGGCTTTTAGAATCATAGAATCATTTTTGGTTGGAAGGGACCTTTAAGAGCATCAAGTCTGTTAACCTAGCACTGCCAAGCTACCACTAAACCATGTCCCTCAGCACTGCATCTACCCATCTTTTAAATACCTCCATGGATGGTGAGTCAACCACTTCTCTGGGCAGCCTGTTCCAATGCTTAAGAACCCTTATGATGAAGACATTTTTCTTAATATCCATCCTAAACCTCCCCTGGTGCAACCTGAGGCCATTTGCTCTCGTCATGTTGGGAGGAGACTGACACCTGCCTTGCTACAGCCTCCTTCCGGGTAGTTGTAGGGAACAATAAGGTCTCCCCCCAGCCTCCTTTTCTCCAGACGAAACAACCCCAGTTCCCTCAGCTGCTCCTCATAAGACTTGTGCTCGAGACCCATCACCAGATTTGTTGCCCTCTTTGGACATGCTCCAGCACCTCAATGTCTTGTAGCGAGCGGCCCAAAACTGAAGACAGTATTTGAGGTGTGACCTCACCAGTGCTGAGTACAGGGGGGTGATCACTTCCCTAGTCCTGCTGGCCACACTTTTGAGGGAGAGTTGGTGCATAAGCCTGATTTTTGTGTTTTGAGCTGAATGTGGAAGAATTTGCTTATATTAGAAGCTCAGGGGTGTAAGCTGTTCATCTGCCTAAACTTAGGTTGCCGTCCTATTGAAAGCAATGATAAAACTTGCCCATGCTGGAGAAGGGCAACTGTTAAAAAGGATGTTTTTACAGTTTCTGAGGCTGCTAAAGGAAATGTGTTTCGCTCTTTCAGAAAGCCTGATGGCTTTTCTTATGCATCTAGAATGAAAAGCTTTTTTGTCATCATTTTGCACTTGCAGATGTATTCTCTGTAGAATAAAGCTACATAATTGCCCCTTTTTCTCTCAATCTGTTACGTGGAAAGAAGAGCTCAGTTCTTGGAAAAAAGGTTCTTGGCACATGCATATTGTTAAAAATTCAGGAAATATAAGTGATTTAAACTTGCTTTTCAAAAAATCTGCATAATGAAAAAAAATGCCTTTTAGAAATTGAAAGTTTCGTACCAAAAAGTTTCACACCAGCGTCACATGGCTGAGGGTTACTGGAGATTCTGCAAAAAGAAAAAGGATTAATAGACTTATTTGTAAACAGTCTTATTTTTGTTTTCCCTTTAAAGAAAGAAAAGTCAGTCCTGTTTTTCTCATTATTTATATCAGAGCACAGCAATTTCTAAAAATGCAGTAGGAGAAATTACTAGTGTGTGTTTCTGCAAGATTAAATGCCTTGATTTATAGAATCTCAAAGTGCAGGGAAGAAGGGAGGATGAACATCTGTAAGTACAAATCGTTTTCTAAAGCTTTCTGTCAGTTCTTCTGGGAGAAATGATACTTATTTTAATTGTATGTTCTTATGAACATTTTAAATTTTTTTTTATAGATGGGTTTTGCACAGGTGTAATTATAAAACTGGTATATTTAAGATGAGACCTACCTCTGAGTCATACTGCATACTTTTTCCCATCCACTATATTTTGTCTTTGTATGTTTTTAGGGAAAATGTTGAAGGATTTGTATGCAATGCGCCTTAGTTGATGGGACATTGAGGGGATGGGAAAGACTGAGGTAAGAGTGCAGGGCACACAACCCACCACACCGATTTGCCTGTAATACTGATTTTGCTTCACAGTCCTTATGCACCAAGTTATTAACTTTTATATAAGAGTATAGGGTGAAACACAGATGTAAAATACAGGTAGGGTATGTGCGATGAGATCCCTGAGAGGAGAGCTCTTCTAAGTTCCAGTGGGCCTCAAATTTTTTCAGAAAGAATGCATTAAATCACTTGTGTAGCTGGTGGATTGCTTTCCCAAGTTTTCTGGAGATGTCTCTGCTGCTGCTTGCTCTTGGTTCCCTCCCATCCCTTTACGTGAGTGATTCATTTCTACCCCTGATGTTCAGCTAGTGCATTCGGTTGGCTACACAAATCCTTGAGAACCTAAAAGAAACCAAGAGTGCTGGACTCAAGCAGTCTCCGTTGTTGTCCAGACAGGGTGAGACACTGTCAGCGCACGCTGCTTTGGGATGGAGCAGGCGGGAACCAGAGGAGAGCTGTGCTCTAATAGCTTTGAAGTCTGTCTTGCTGGAGGTGTGGGTCTGGAGCTTGAAGTAAAGACTTGTGGAACATCAGTGAAAAGCGAAAATAGAATCTTTTTCTACCACTGTTTGCAAAATCTATGCAGGTTAAAAGATTACCATATGGAAGATGTCTGAAGGCTATGCGTACACATATGATAGACTGTGTGTAGCACATGCGCATGTATTATTTGGCACTTCTATTTTTATGGTGAAGACTGTGGAAATAATTGTAGTTTTTTACTTTATTTCAAAGACAAGGAATTCAAAGATAAGACTTCAGAGAGAATTGCAATGCTGTCACGTTTATAGGAGCTCTTCCTTTGAGAAAAGTATTTCTACCTCCAGCTTGTCGCTAGTAAAGGTCATTGTGTAAGTTGCTAGGCTGGGTGCACACAAGATATTTTTCATTCACCCTCTAATTGTATTGTATATGTGAAGTGGGTTTCAGTTCTAATTTCCATGGCATAGATTAATTAAAATACTGTGATTATTGGCTCAGAGAAGAGGTCTGGTTCTACGTGGGTTACTCTGCTGTCGATTTCAAGTTCTTTCATAGCAGCGTGAAAAACGCTGGTAGGGGAGTGTTTTTGCTGGATTTGCTGCTTGAAGTGGATAGCGTCATTGAATCAAGATGACTAAATCGGTACTTTTTCACCCCATCGCGTATCTTAAGATCCAGTCATGTGGAACTGCACAAAAATTTTGTCCTGCATGGTTCCTTTTACAGATTTTTGTTTTCATGTGCAAACTTGTAATAGAAGATTTCTGTTCAGAAGCATACCACCCCCGCCAAGTTTCTACCCTTGCTTTCAGCCTAGGTGGGATTTCTGTTGCATTTTTTATTTTGGATATTGATTTATTCGCAGAGTAATGATTTTAGAAGTATGTAAGGAAGAATAGGTTGCTGCTCTTAAAAATACTTTTATGAAATACATAAAATAGCTAATCTATAATTTTATGTATATATAATGTGGTAACTTGGATGACCAGACTCCAGAGACTGTTTGCAGACTGTGTTTTCTGACTGCTGTAGAAGAATTAACTGAAAATATTTCAGAGCTTTGTATTTTTTATTCATCGCTTTATAAATCTTTGCTTATCTTACAACATCCCACTGCAGCTTTTAGAAGTGCAGTTTTTGGAGAGGGTATAGGAGGAAGTGTATTAGGATCTTCCTGTGTGGCTCTGGTGGATAAGAGACAGTTACCTTAATGAGCTAAACATAGTAGAAGTCAATGTATGTCCTTGTAGCAACTTTTATCACATCTTGTGTTTGTATGCCTGTGTCACTTTCTGAAAATCTTTAATAGCTTTTCTCAGGGTGGTTGTGACTATTCAACTTGCAGGAGGGTTGAGACAACATAAAATAGGATTATTTGACATAGTGCAGGCTTAACTCTTCTGTTGTTTGATATTCAAGCTTTCAAGCCTATAAATAGCACAAGAGAGCTGTCAGTTCTCAGTTGTATGCCTGCTGTTTGGTTTGTTTCCTGGGCTGTGTACTAAGGCACCTTGAAGTTATGTTTGTTTTCAGCACATGGTCTATTAGCTTTTCAACCTGTTGGCAGTTGATCTTGCTCGTTCTCCTTAATTGCGGAGTGACTGCATTTTGTGTCTGATCAGAATTCCATGTGCATGTTTGAACTCTAGTAGGAAGTCAGTTTTTCTAATCCCTTTGAACTATTTTATTATATGTTTTTCATTAACTCATCAAGTTATTATATAAAATTATATTTATTAAAATATATTAAAATTATAATACATGATGATATGTTAAAATCAAAATATAAAATTCTGTCAGTTAAATATCTGGCTGGTACAAACAAGGATTTTTTGGGATCTGAAAGGCTTCTCATGGGTTTTTCTTATGCTGGGTGTCTTTTTTGTTGTTTGGGTGTTTTTTTTTTTTNCTACGTGGGTTACTCTGCTGTCGATTTCAAGTTCTTTCATAGCAGCGTGAAAAACGCTGGTAGGGGAGTGTTTTTGCTGGATTTGCTGCTTGAAGTGGATAGCGTCATTGAATCAAGATGACTAAATCGGTACTTTTTCACCCCATCGCGTATCTTAAGATCCAGTCATGTGGAACTGCACAAAAATTTTGTCCTGCATGGTTCCTTTTACAGATTTTTGTTTTCATGTGCAAACTTGTAATAGAAGATTTCTGTTCAGAAGCATACCACCCCCGCCAAGTTTCTACCCTTGCTTTCAGCCTAGGTGGGATTTCTGTTGCATTTTTTATTTTGGATATTGATTTATTCGCAGAGTAATGATTTTAGAAGTATGTAAGGAAGAATAGGTTGCTGCTCTTAAAAATACTTTTATGAAATACATAAAATAGCTAATCTATAATTTTATGTATATATAATGTGGTAACTTGGATGACCAGACTCCAGAGACTGTTTGCAGACTGTGTTTTCTGACTGCTGTAGAAGAATTAACTGAAAATATTTCAGAGCTTTGTATTTTTTATTCATCGCTTTATAAATCTTTGCTTATCTTACAACATCCCACTGCAGCTTTTAGAAGTGCAGTTTTTGGAGAGGGTATAGGAGGAAGTGTATTAGGATCTTCCTGTGTGGCTCTGGTGGATAAGAGACAGTTACCTTAATGAGCTAAACATAGTAGAAGTCAATGTATGTCCTTGTAGCAACTTTTATCACATCTTGTGTTTGTATGCCTGTGTCACTTTCTGAAAATCTTTAATAGCTTTTCTCAGGGTGGTTGTGACTATTCAACTTGCAGGAGGGTTGAGACAACATAAAATAGGATTATTTGACATAGTGCAGGCTTAACTCTTCTGTTGTTTGATATTCAAGCTTTCAAGCCTATAAATAGCACAAGAGAGCTGTCAGTTCTCAGTTGTATGCCTGCTGTTTGGTTTGTTTCCTGGGCTGTGTACTAAGGCACCTTGAAGTTATGTTTGTTTTCAGCACATGGTCTATTAGCTTTTCAACCTGTTGGCAGTTGATCTTGCTCGTTCTCCTTAATTGCGGAGTGACTGCATTTTGTGTCTGATCAGAATTCCATGTGCATGTTTGAACTCTAGTAGGAAGTCAGTTTTTCTAATCCCTTTGAACTATTTTATTATATGTTTTTCATTAACTCATCAAGTTATTATATAAAATTATATTTATTAAAATATATTAAAATTATAATACATGATGATATGTTAAAATCAAAATATAAAATTCTGTCAGTTAAATATCTGGCTGGTACAAACAAGGATTTTTTGGGATCTGAAAGGCTTCTCATGGGTTTTTCTTATGCTGGGTGTCTTTTTT